>JABFOV010006902.1:0-10080 GCA_022817685.1 Aradophagus sp. ZL-2020
CTTTTTATCAATAAACACAGATTAAAAATGTCGCTTGTTTCATTACATACTTTTCTTTCATTTTTCAATCTTCAAACGCAAATTAAAAAACTATAAATTATTCTAGCAGATTGAATATTGTACATTTCAATCTGTCTTTGATCAAAACCGTGATTGAAAGGCTCACAGATCAATCTGCTTTAATCTGCCTCCGTTTGCTGGGAAAATATGTAACTTTTTTTTGGGAGAAAAACATACAATTCTCAGAAATACAAATTTAAAATCCACACATCACGTAATGCATATGAACCTGGCTTAAGGATGAATTGAAAACCGTGTGGATGAGGTGTATTCTGAGACATCAGGATTTGTATCTTTGGGAATATTGTAAGTCTAAAACCAATTGTTTTGTTTAATATCGACATAGGAACTGTTATTCTTTTGGAAATTGAAACAATTGACATTGCTAAATCATGGATTTACTCGGATCTATTTTGAATAAGATGGAGAAACCACCAAGTATAAGTGACAAACAAAAAGCATTGATCAAAAGTAAGAGTACTTATTTAATTTACATAATACTTAATATTAATTTGTGTGCTAGTTTTTCATTTTACGTCTCATATTAAAAACAACTTATTTTCTCATGTAGAACAAAAAGAAGAACAAGAAAAATTTAAAAAATTGGAAGCTGAAAAATTCAAACAATTAAGGACAAAGGTATGAAAACAATTGTAGTTTAAAGTAATTAAGTGTTATTTAATTTGTTTCAATATTTTGTTAAATAATAGGTTGAGTCAAAAATCAAGCAATTTCTAGATAATGAAACTTTAAAGGAGTATAGATTTCAACCAATGGATAAAGTTTATCGGAGTATTATGTGAGTACAAATATTGATTATATTTTTATAGATTATCCTGTAGATTATAAACCTTTTTGTTTAATCAGTTGCATTTTTTTTTCTTTTTTTTTTTAGTTTAAACAATATTATTTTATCAAATATAATTTTGATTTGACCTTTGATATAATTCAGCTGCCAAAATTATTCAATATAAGATAAAAAATAATGTTGATAATTTTAAATTAAATTATTTACTATGATTAGTTGACATATAAAATGCTAATTATGTGATCAAACCAATACTCTATAACTTTCAGACATGATGTGGCTGAAATGTCAAACATACTGGCATATTCTTTTGGCGAAGAAGGAGTTGATCGGTATATCATGATTTTTAAAAGAGAGTATCCTCCTTCAGAAGATCAGTTGAATGCTTTACGAAGAGGTGAAGAATGGAATGACGAAATAGCAAAAAGAGTTCAAACAGAACGAGAAAGACAAGCCAAAGAAGATGAGGAAGAAAAACTTCAGAGAAGCAAAAAGAAGGAAGACTTTACACCAACTACTTATTACAAAGATAAATATCAACACTTGATTGGTAAAGAAGCCGCGGTGGAAGCTGCAAGAAAAACTGTAGCAAATAGCAGTTATGGTTGTGGTAAGGATTACATGATTTTATTGACAAAAGATAATGTAAATTTTATTCTTTGTGCATTCCTCATTTCTTATCACAGTTCCCAGTGCAAACAAAAGGGATCAAAGAAGCATTGAACAAACTCTGGCAGATATTCGCGCGAAAAGGAAAAAGCTTGAGGAAGAAAAAAATTTCAATAAAGAGGACCAGCAAAGCAAAGAAGATGAAACTGTTTGATGTTAGGTTGATTTATAAGAAATAGTATTGATTTTATGGGAAGAAATAGTATTATTTTATAATTAGAATTGAATTATGTTTACGATCTGTAGTTACTCTTCAAAATATAAAACTATTGTTATACTCTAAGCAGAAAACTGTAGTAACGCCAAAAAAATGGAAAAAAGGAGTTGTCTGAATGACAAATTTATCATTTTGTCAATTCTTCAAGTACCACTAATTTTTAGATTTATTGAACAATTTTTTTAGTTAATGTTAAATAAGTAAGATACTTTTATTTGAATTATTAATGTTATAATGATTTTTTTTACTTTATAAATAATAATTTACCATCCAAATTTGATATATGGCGCATTAAATGTTTACTCGAAATATTTGCTTAGCTTGTAACAGTCTTTTTTTCAATTAGCTAATTTGTCGAGTGGCCTTTTACAAAAACTAGAAAATCATTTTTGAATGAAATTTAAAATAAAAAATTAAACTAACATTTATTCGTTTAGTAATTACGTTTATTTTACTTTGATTATTTTACCTATCAAAATTATATGCTACATCAAATTATTATTCTATCGAAATCACCATTAATAGTAAACATCCTCAAATAAAAAATTCAATCATATATTAATATACATATAATTAAAATTATATATTAAGTTTATGAAATTAAAATTAATTGTAATGTATTGTAAATGCACAGTAACCCAAAGAATGGAAAAATGTATCTCTAAATTAATCAAATTAGAATACAGTTTAATATTGATAAAATTATTATATATACTTGTTTTATTTCACTGTAAAGTTTTAGACATTCCACGGTTTTCCTGCATAATTTTCCTCCTTATATTTGTAAATCGAAATAATTCAAAAAAGTTCCTCCATTTCTAGTTATTTTCAGTAATATTTTCAATATTTTAAAAATACTTTAAAATTGAATTTGTTACATTTATATTGAAAGCATAGTACATGTATTTCATACTATATTATATATTTGCACTTCATAGAACAAATTTTTGAATTTTGTTATTTTTAAACAGGTTACCTTCTTTATCGATGATAAGTCAACCCATAACCTTAAAGTCTTAATGGATCTATAAAATTAAATGGATAGAAGCATCTGTCAGTCATTTAATTGTCGAATGTATTTACTTGAATTCAAATAAGCAGCAATAATTCTAATCGTTTGTCTTTGCACTTTAGCATGAAAAATGTTGTCTATTATACGAGTTGCATCTAAAAAAGTTAGCGAGCAAATCTTTGGATTACATAAGGTTAGTAAGTGTTGAAGAAAAAAATTTTGGTATGTATATTATGTGGTAATTAGTTAACAAATTATAAATTATTTGTAATAATACTATTTTTCATAAAAAAGTACTACAGCTGTTTTAAAACTAACATTGAAATTTGATTTAAATTAACATTATCTTTTGTTTTCTTTTTATTTAATAAAACCGGAGTTAATTCACAAAATTTATATTTTAATTATAAATCTAAGAAATTATACATACTTTTTACAGGTTACCAAAGTCAACAATGTGTTCTTCCAACAAACTGCATTTCTCTATCGTAAAAGTAAGGCTTATGCTATGCCACCAAGACCAAAGCCTTTTAATTACAAAACAACGAAATTCAATATTTTCCATGAATATTTTGATAACACCTTTGATCGGTTTGATGAAAATAGTTTGATAATTGCTGTTGAGGGACCAATTGCAGTGGGAAAGCATAAATTTTGTCAAGAACTAGCTGACGAACTAGACATGGTATATTTACCACCTTTAACATTTGACGATATGTATAAAAAAGGTCCTTACGGTATTGATATTCGTCAATTCGACCATGAACTACCTGTAAATTTACAATCCCATGATTTAACCAAGTTTTTAAAAAATCCACATCATGTCAACACTGCTGTCTTTCAAATCCATTATTATAAGCTCAAATTTGAACGCTACTGTGATGCAGTAATTCATTTATTATCTACTGGGCAAGGTGTCGTTATTCAAAGAACACCATATTCAGATTTTGTTTTTGTTCAAGCAATGGTCAATGCAGGATATTTATCTAAAGCTATGGGCACTTACCATCGCGAAATGAGGGAAAGAAACTTAAACCTTGTTGGCAAACCTCATGTTATTATTTATTTAGACATTGATGCCGAACAATCACTGGTAATACTTTTATTTATAAATACTATATTTTCTTGGATGTTGCATTTAAAAATGTCTGGCATTTTAATATGCCATTAATATCTGTAAAATTAATAAAAGTTTATGATTTCTAAATTGTATTTAAAATTTTTCATATGTTTTAAAAATAAATATTAATATTATATTAATAAATAAGAAATAGAATTTTAAATGTAAACATTCTGCAAATATTGCTATCTTTGTTATATGATATTATTATGAATTTTGAAGAAGTTGATAACTTTAAAGAACTCTTAACGTGCCTGATTGTTAATATGTAATATAATTATGTGAGATAAACTGTCAAATTTTATTTAGTTTTTAAATTTTTATTATTTTTAATTATGAAAACTATTTTTAGGAAAATATCAAAAAACGAAATAATCCACTTGAAGTGAATTCTGAAGTGCTAACATTAGATTATCTGAAGGATATTGAAGTTACTTATAAAGAGAGATTCCTAAAACCTATGGATCGGCACAGTCACGTTTTAAGTTATGACTGGTCTGCTGGAATTAAAACAGAACATTTGGTTGATGAATTGGAGACTTTAGATTTTTCTATGGATCACAAAAACACAGAGTGGAATGAAAAAAATGATTATTGGTTGCATCGAAGATATATGCTTTGTCCATTTAGAAGGAATGATTTACAATATCAGATATATTTAGATAAAGATGTAGATGAATTAAAAATTTCTGGAGAGGAACATGAACTCTCTTATATCTTTGAATCAGAGGTGAGAAATTATTTTAATTAATTGTTTTTTCTTTGTTATTTCTGTGCTCAATTTTATTAAAAGTAGAGTGTAACACTTTCTTGATAATTTTTCATGTCAAAGAAGTATATACTGTATTTGACATTGTGTATTGAATATTTATGTAAGTTCAGTAATTTATAATTAATGCTTAATCTTCAATAATGTGTGTACAGGAACACCGTCTTGTTAGAAATGCAAATTTTGGAAAAAAGAAGAAAGAAAAAGAACGTTTTTTTATACACATATATATGTTAACTGTTATAGATGTAGAAATATTTAATATTATTTTAATTGAAAAATTGAAAAAAAAATTGTTTCAAGCCCCCTGAATAATTTGGGAGTTTTTAATGAAAAATTGTTCTCACACTGCCAAAAATCAATTACAAATATTTAATTCTTAAACGCTTTATTTGACGACTATTTTTCCTATCATTAAATTTACAGTAGTCAAAATTAATTTTGATTACAGACTCCAGGAATAATGTACGAAGCAGGATATGATCCAAAGTTAGATGGATGTACATTATTTAAGACAAAATCCTATCCACCTGATGTACAGTGGCGAAATGAACAATCGTATAAAGCTGAAAGAAACTCAATATTAAATAAAATCAGTTAGGAATTAAATTTATAAGAAAGATATTATAATAATGATGTATATGAGAACCTGTGTAGAAATAAAAATCTCTGTTACTGACTTTTTTTTTGTAGTACTATGACTAGACTCATAGTTTATTAATATTTGTATTAATTCAAGTTTTTTTCTATTCATTATAAAAAAAGCGCTTGTATAGATTTCGATAATATTAATAAAATAGTTCTCTTAAATTAATATTAAATATATTGTTGTTTATAATCATTCTTTTTCAACAACTTTATATTTTTCTGATTCTTCTTGTTTCAAATTAAAACAAAATAAATGAACATTATTGATTACAAAGGTTTATTTTTTCATATAAATTTAATTTTGTTTATTATTTGAATAATATACAAATAATAGCATATTTTTGTGTGTGATTCATTGCACTCATTATAATTTGTATTGGTACTTAACTTGCTAACTACGATGCTGATAGTATTAATCTAATCTAAAGAACCATGCAAGATGTTTAACAAGTGTAACTGCAAGAGGGGGTAAAGCAAACGAAACAAGATTGCGTTCGACCCGTGAAAAAAGTAACAATGGAAAAGTATCGTAGTCGACAATTTGACGCGCATAGTGTCACACAATCATTATAATTTAGAATCTGCAATCAACCATGAATTCTTCCAAGGGAAAAATCGGGATTGTCGGAAGGTTTGTACTTTTCCTTACTGTTATGATGCATACAATTATTCATTAATAATATTGCATTTTTTTCTTCATTCTTTTCTTTTATTTTTTTTCTCTTATTTAAATTGCAACCTCTAAAATTAATGAATTGAAAATTTAACTTATTAAGTATTCTGTTGAAATTTAAATATGTTTGAGTATATTAACTTCGCAAATTGATTAATTCATTCAAGTTAATCAAAGGCTTATATCAATGAAAATTACATTTTTTCAGTGGTTTAATTGGACGAAGCTGGTCGATGCTTTTTGCCAGTGTTGGTTACAATGTGACAATGTTTGATATGATTCCACAGCAGATTTCTAATGCTTTAGAAGACATTCAGCAACAACTTCTTAAATTGGAAAGCGAAGGCCTTTTACATGGCAAACTATCCGCTCAAGAACAGTTTAATCTTATAAAAGGTATTTGACTATTTATTCAATTAATGATGAAATATATATTTTGACTGCTTATTAAATAATTTTAATGTTTAAAATTGTAAATATTATTTTACAAATGCATACTCTATTATGTAATTTATTTTTTAAAATGTTTAACGTTTTAGTAAGCAAAAATAATTTTTTCAACAAGCTTTTTCTTTTTTTATTGAATTATTTTTTAATAAATTACACTTACTTTAATTTTTATTTACTAATAAATGTTAAAAATGTCAACCTCGCGACATTCTCAATTATTATAATTATTATTCAATATTAATCATACGTTTTACATATAAATATGACTTAATGTATAGAAATGATTATCTAAATAATCAATCAATGATGTAACTAATTTTGAAAATTAAACAGGATCTTCATCATTATCTGAAATGGCAAAGGGATCAACGTTAATTCAAGAATGTGTACCAGAGAACTTAAGTTTGAAATTAAAAGTTTATAATGACTTGGATAAAGTTATAGATGATAAAGTGATTCTGTCTTCATCGACTTCTACATTCCGTCCTTCTTTATTCAGCGATAAATTAGTGCATAAAGAACAAGTTATTGTGTCTCATCCTGTAAGACAAGTTTATTTATTTTACAACAAAGATGTATATATGATAATTTATATAACTTTTTCAGCTCAAACAAAAAATAAAATTTGTTTACTATGAAGTTGTATTAAATGTGCAGCGCACAATTCTTAATTGTAGAATTGGCTTTAAAAACTAAATTTTTTTATAGAAGTTATAAACAAGATTTCTTTTTGTTTAAAAAAAAAAAAAAAAAAACAACTATGATTTGTCGTAAATTTTCAACAATTTTTATCTAATTTTATATAAATTTTTATGAAATAATTATAGATTTTTAGTTGCTTTTCTTGTAGGAATTCAAAGTAAAAAATATTTCTTGTGAACTGCTTTTTAATTTTTTTTTTCATTTTATCAATATATTGTATTATATAAATTAGTCTATAAAACGTTTTTATTTTATTTGTATGATTGTATAATAATTACTATTTTTAGTAATTATATCATCTAATTTCAAAACATCATGTTTTTCTCCAATTGAAAATATTTCAATCATTATCAATTGTCAAGCTATATTTAATCGATTTACTTGATCATCCGCATCATTTCGCAACATTTTTTTGTTCTGTTGAAATATTCATTGATTTCAATTATTTATAAATTCTTTACTTATCCGATAGTTGCATTTTTTGTTTTAATTTACAGGTGAATCCGCCATACTATGTTCCACTTGTTGAAATTGTCCCTGCACCGTGGACCAACGTGGAAGTTATACAAAAAACAAAAGCAATTATGACTGAGATTGGTCAAACACCAGTGGTCCTGTCAAAGGAAATCGATGGATTTGCACTAAATAGAATACAGTAATGTTTTTAATAATATCTAAAGTGACTTCTTCAATGAATCTGCAAAATATTTTTTGTTCAGATTTTATTTATTTTTTTAGTAAATATGAATTATTATAATATCTATATATTTTATGAGTATGTAATAATTGAATTGATGTCATACATGATGTAATTTAGGCACCTTGGGAGCGGACAAAATTGGAACTTACCGTCCTAGGGCGGTGAAGATGCTTGAGGGCGTAGCCCGAGAGCAACTTTACTGCCCGAGGACGGTAAGTTCCAATTTACCGCCCGCTCCCTCGGTCCGTAAAATAGCGTACATGCCTCGGGCGCAGTGGCGCCCTCAGTAATAATATACTATTATGTCATAGATATGCAATTTTAAACGAAGCGTGGCGACTAGTAGCTGATGGAATTTTATGTGCAAAAGATGTTGACAAAGTGATGAGTGAAGGCCTTGGAATGCGTTACGCATTCTTGGGACAGTTCGAAGCAGCCCATCTAAATGCTGAAGGTAAGATTTGAAATCAATTAAAAGTTTTAGTATATGCATAAAGCAGTTGTTTTATTACAATAAAAACACAATAATAAAAAAGATCATAAAAGACTGAATTTATGGAAAATAAATATATCTATTATGTGTTTTAGGGTTTCAAAAATACTGTGAAACTTACAAGAACAGTATTTATGACACGAGCATGACTTTTGGACCAGTTCCTAAATTCGAAGGTGAAATTGCAGAGAAAATCAGCAGTGAAATGAATGAATTAGTTCCTCTTGACAAACTTAAAGATAGGCGCGCATGGCGTGATCAAGCACTGACGAAATTATCAGTTTTGAAAGCTGAATTAAAATCCGTTAACAAGTGACTTTTACTGTTGCTGTACTATATTATATTTTCAATGTAGTTGAAATTGCCGTTAAAAAATTTAAATTGTGAGTACATTTCTTATGATACTTTGGAAAACTAGTGTCAATATATTTTAATTATACTTATCTTTTTCTTTCAAAGTCTAGTAAACATTTTTCATTTATAATCATTTATGTTTATAATTCAATAACTTTTGTCTGAACTCATTAAACCAAATGGACCCAGATTTGGTCCAATATCGACCAATTGCACGTCCAGATCAATTCAGTTTTATGTCCAAATCCGGTTCTTGTATAGGCCCAGATTAGCCCAACACCAGAGTTTTTTATTTAATCTGGGCCAAATATAGGTCTATGAAATAGACCTCTAGACGAAAGGATTTAGACTGGTTCAAATGTGGTCCCAGATTCGGACATATTACCGACCTCCAAGCGAGGTTCAATGGGAAACATCTCATATTAGCATTCAGAACTTTTCAATAAGTTGAAATTGAAATAAATAAATACAAAAATGTAGCAGGGCCAGAGAATATTATAGTAAGATATACAGTAATAATAATTATGATATTTTGTATAATAATGATATTTTTATTGATTCAATACTTGAAATCTTATACATAAATTTCAATATAATAAAAACATTAGAGCTAGTGTGAAACAACTAAAACATAAAGGTACAATTTGACTTATAACATTATTTAACTAACTTATAAATATTTCACTTTATTTTAAATGCATTTTAATTTTAAATGTTTAACTTCTTTGAGTATAAAATTATATTTTTTGCACTTCATTGATAAAATATGGCACTCTATTTTACTTATGGCTACTTAGACTGTTAATATGTATGTTATATTAAATTTCTGATAATCAGTACAATTGTTGGTTTTTTCGACCGATGAACAAAGATAACAGAGAGGAGTTTTTGTTGATAAACAAAATACAGTGAATGTGTGACCACTCCCGGGTTAAATTGTATTGTCCATCATCATCAATTCTAGGCACTGGTCACTTATTGCTATATGGTCCTCTAGTGGTACATTCACCCTATTTGTCAACAATATTAACCTGAGTTTCATGAAAGACAGAATCCAGGGGACACAGCCTCTGAGTTCGATATGTTTTTGAAAATATATGGATATATTAACAATAAACTATATGTCACATTTTTCCTGCATTGATACAACATGATCACCACTTTTGTCACATTATTTATTTATGTAACATATACAGAAATTCGATTTAACTTTTTGAATGGGATTTATGGAAACTGCACTGTATTTGAAATAAGATGTCATGATTCTTCATGATTCTTTCTATGTAAATAGTTGACTTTACAAATCAAGATATCTTGAAATTAATGTAAAGTATGATACACTTTTCTGAGTTAAAATATTAGTACAATGGTTTTTTTCAAATAAATGGAACACTTTGTATAACAT
>JABFOV010006903.1:0-10076 GCA_022817685.1 Aradophagus sp. ZL-2020
CCCCCCCCCCCCCCCCCCCCCCCCCCCCCCTTCTCTCCAGCTTATCCCCTTATCTTCGGTGCTCTCCTTCGTTGTTCCTTCTCTCCCATGCCCCTTTACATTTCACTCTCTGTTCTTATTTTTATTTCTTTCTTTTTTTTCCCTACCCCTGTCTCTACCGCCCTTTTTTTCTTAGCGCTTTCTTTTTTTACGGGGGTGGAGGGGCGCTTTGGGGGGGGGGGGGGGGGGAAAAACAAAAAACACACCGCTTTGATTTCTTCTTCTTCTTCTTCTTCTTCTTCTTCTTCTTCTACGTGAACGTGAGTCAGTGACAAAAACAGGTAACTTTTTAGCCCCGTTTTTTGTCGTTTCGTGAAAAACGTAAACGACGTGAAATCCAGTCAAGTCAACATTGAGAGAACTGAGTAGCGAAGAGTGTTATTCAAAGCCTACACTAGTGCGTTAGTAAGTTAGTTAAAAACGAGAAGGCCAGCATATTTGTTCAATGTTGTTTTTATATCAAAAAATAATACGGCGCGTATGGCGTGCGCACTGTTTTAACATCGGTAATATTCCAATGACATATTGTAAAGTTGCGCTTCGTTGCAGAGATGAGACTGCGTACGTGAAAAAAGAAGCACGTGTCACACTGCCAATCAAAACATATCAACGTGTTCGTTAATTAGTGTTCGGTCGCGCGTTTCCAAGAACCCTACGGTATGTTGGATTGTGACGTGGCACAGGGCCCGGGTGATGAGAACAGTCAGCCGATTTGAACGACGAGTGATGTTGGTAAACAAACCAAGCCGATAAATGGCGTTAAATGGGATTATAAATGGAAATTAAAAACGAGCGCGTTAACTTGACCCATCGTAATCTGATCGATAAATGTTGAATTTGTCTGCTGTTGACTGTAGCATGGAGAATTGCATTAAACACTCCAGTGCTTAATGCACGCTCTCAGTCGCGGGCACAGTTATCTTTCATCAATTTTCATTACGCACAGCGCCGCGTCAGCACAGATGCTGATTAAGACCGTATCCACATGTTTTCTTGCTTCATCCGTAATCTCGGCTCGATGCTGATTACCCAGTAATTAAGAAGCGAGCCAGCTACGTTTGCGTTCCGTCGCTGTCGTAATTGATCGATCGCCCTTTAAAGCTACGAGAAAGATAATCAACGATGACGTAGCGCCACTCAAAAATCCTGCGATTATGTTCAACCGCTGTCCTGATAACAAACGTTACTCCGCATACCAGCGTATTTCATTATCGCATAGTGCATTTAACGTGCCGAACGTCACGAATCAACTGCAGCATTGAAAGAACAATCTGAATAAAAATTACTATTTTCTTCTTAACAGCTTCGACGTGTTGCAAAAGCATGAACAAATTTTCTACGGTTGTACTTGATATGGTTATTCACGACATATGGGTTAAAAAAAAAAAAAAAAAAAAAAAAAAAAAGTTAATGAACGAGATTTAGGACATACAAGCTTTAACATGAATAAATGTCAATTTGTTGGGATTGTCCAAAACCAATATGGAAAACAGTAAGTGGACGTCTATTTGATTGCTTTGATTTTTTTCAGCCCAAGTAATAACTTGGACGTTGATTTTTCCGTATGCCACGAACGCTTAAATTTACTCACCGAAATTGTAAGTTTGAAAGTGACACACTGCGGAACGAAGCATGCAAGTGACTTTGAAAAATGTCAGCGACGTTGAAGCTGAAACTGAAATATAAGTCGCATGCGCGGCAAAAAAAACAAAATGTATCCGAGTCGAGTTTGTCGAAGATGCGAGAAAGCGCGGTGTCGATGAAGGCCGAATAAAGAGAAAAGGACGGATGGAGGCGAGGGTGTCCGCGGGCGAACAGTCACGTCCCGGTTAGTAGTATCCGTCCGTCACGTATGCATATTTTGGGACGGCCCTTGCCTCGGCCTCTCGTGGGAGTTGGTCCGAACGTACGTGGTCAACGCGGGCCAAACTGTCGGCAAAGTTAGGTAAAATAGTTAGCGACACTTGCACGGCCCCGTAGTGCAGTCCGACAGTTTCCTTCGCCGCGAGAAACCACTTGGCCGGACGAGCGGACGCGGCAAAGCAGTGGTCCAATCCGCGCATAGTCCGCCGTGACTGATATACGAGCGGACTGGGCCGCAGATCCCGTGCCCTTTCGGACGCAAATCCGTACGTGACCAATACCCAGGCAGCCCATATCCATAACCTCCAAATGTCACGTTACATCTCTGGCAAACATATTCGCCATTTCGTGCCGCGCGCGCGCCGACCGACGCGCCTACCCTTCCACTCGATTCAACGGTACTACTACTGCACATTTTTCGCCTCGCTTACCGACATTTTCCTTTCCTTTTCCAACCTTTATGCATAACCTTTGTCCAAAGAGCTCAAAATGCTCACGTACAGTAATCTTACGTATAGAATATGATTTACAACAAGTAAAAAAGAGGTTATGTAGAGTTATCACTAGCAGAGTATATATAAATAATGATTTTCTTTGCGATTTTGCTAGTTAAATTTTATTGATTCGGGCTTTATCTGAGCCCCCTTTCAATGCTAGTAAAAAATTAATACAATTGATTGTCTGCAGAAAGAGAATCAATAAAATTTGACTAGCAAAATCGCAAAGAAAATCATTATTTATGATTTACAACGCAATCAATCTTTTGCTAAAATACTTTTCGAGTTAATCGAATGGTTAAAAGTAACGAGCAACCCGCGACTGATAGTATCGAACGACGTAAAGTTAGGCCAAACTTTACATCGGTCGACAATCAGATACATAAGTAGAGTATCTGAAATGTTCTTAGAGGTGTGCATTTCAAACAAACGTCAAGACGTTGTCACCCCGACCATTGTTCGCTTCGATTCAACTTCCGACATCTGATGACGGCTGCTGCCGTGACAAAAAGTATCACTAATCCCCAAGATTCTTTTCCCGATTCCTCCGTCAATATTCAGACAAACGACCTTCTTTTCACTCGCAGAACACGGAAACACTCCAAAAGTCCTTATCGTGCTTTTGTATTTTAAAGTTCACTTTTCGGCTAATTAATGATTAGCGATTGATTATTAATAATGTATACGTGAGCGATAGCTAATTATTAATTAGCCCAAAACTAGTGAATTTTGGATGCATTTGTCTGCTACTTTTGTATCAATCGTTTCATTTCATCAACTGATCTATAATTCAAGACCAAAAATGAATTGTTTGAGAATGATTGTAGATGTTGGTATTATCAGTGAAAAATGTTTATCTCGTAATTTTGCAAAACTTTGTCAAATGGTTTGCGAAGAAATTGAGATTTGTTTTTCAACTACACAAACGATGCAGTTAAAAAAAAAAAAAGTTCAACTTTGATTGCAATTAAAGCAACTCTTTAAAGTGCTTTGACTTGATCGCGCTAACTACGCGGAGCATGAAAATTGACGCAGTTTCGCAAACTTGACTCTCGCCGAAAAATCTGAATCTAAAAAATCGGAACAATATTACTTTTACTTAAACGATACTTTATAATACGTATGATGTCACTGGATCTTCAAACATTCCTTTTCGCTGCAAAGAGTTTATGGTTGGGTTAACTCTTCCACGAGTTCGCCAAGTTTTGCCCATTACGCGCGGTTAAAACTTTGTTCGAAACACTTTCATCTGCACTCTTCCGCGACCGTGAAATAAGATCAATCCCAAATATTGATTACCGACAATTCGACAATCAATTGTCAAATCTGCAGAAAAAATAATCAATATCAAAACATGTTGCCTACTGACGAAACGAACAGCTTATTATGTCTTATCAGCAACACACATTTGTTATTTCAAAATTTCAAAACGTAAGCTGACATCATCTGCTAACCCTGTCGGGGAATTATCTAAACATGGCGTTTAATTCTGCCAATGGCAGTCCGCAGCATTCCTAAAAGTGTTATTCTAACGCAATTTCGTGCCATTGTAACGAAAGCGTTTTCAACATTTCCTGCCAGTTATGTTTAGTTGCATTTTCTTAAACCGCATATTATAAAACTTTAGTATAATTTTTTCCAGTGTGAATACGCGTCTGCATTTCCACGTAAAACTATCACACTTAAAAAACGAGTATTATAAAAAAGGTCTCAAAATGAGACACTTGTGTAGTCAAGTAATATGTGTCCTTCTGTCGGAAAAACGTCGTAATAACAACGATACGACATGGAAATTACGATGGAATCGGACATTTCTAGAGGAAATTTCACAGAACACAAACGTGAGAGAATTGTTGCTAAACAAACGTTAAAAATCACATGCTCTTATCACTCGTATACTAGGTAGGCTTAGTAATGGGTTTTCGATATGCCTAATCGAACTCTTAGAATGAACTAACAACAAGCCACGTGGCATATCGGCAACTCTCATAACTTTATTGTCACTTTCACCGGTTTGAGAACTCTTGCGAACTCACAAAGCGCCAACAACAAAGTTAGTCGAGCGAGTTAGAACATTGGTTACTATCTTCACATCACGCGCCATCAGTATCGATGTTTACACGCATTTAACAATTGGGAGCAGAATACTTCGCCATACATTTCAACAGTTTAAAACAATTACCACAGTGAAAAAACATGGTTTTCAATTATACACCGTGACCAAAAACAAAGCCATTCATGTGGACAAATTTAAATTAATGTTTCCTCGTTTCAACTACTAAATGTTCTTTTCTTTCCGTTTGTTGACGAAACAATTTTTTATTTATATTTATATATATGTATATATATTGTAATAGCTCCCTTAAATTAGATAATTTGCATTTTCAATTCACGTATGAGATAGTACAATGCAATGTGATACGTGACACTGTCACGTATTTGCACAGGAAGAAATAAAAATTTAAAAGAAAAATGCATTTATATTCAATCATATCAAAAACGATATGCATTGAATCCAATAATGAATGTATTTGTGTTTGCATATTTCATATTTAAATCACGAACGTTATATCATTGTTTTGATTTTGATTTTAATTCCATCTATCCTGTTTTGTGTCTTTTTCTCCCCAAGTTTATTTTTACCTAGCTTATAAAGAGATTCTGTTGTAAAAAAAAAAAAAAAAAAAAAAAAAAAAAGGGTCGAAGAAAGAGTTGGACAAACGTATCTGAATATGCGAGTGATGGTTGTGTTTAACATTAAATCAGATGCTGCAACATGACAAGGCACTCAAGCTCGGTCATCTTTGAAGTTTTGACTGACACAATTTCTCATTTGTCCGAATTACAACATTGTACGACGTGTGGTACGTAATTTGTTAAAATTTTTCTCAAAAGTACTGTGTGACCAAATGAAATAAATTACACTTATTTAAAAATGCATGTTTTGCAAATATTTGGCTGGAATAGTTGGTTGTGTATGAAATCAAAATTTCACAACGTCTTACGTAAGCAGAGAGAAGAAAATGTTAGTAAGTATATACCATTCGTAAAAGAACGCGTGGATATTTAAAAAAAAAATAATAATAATGATGATGTTGAATAGTCGTTGCTATAAAGTAGTTGTTGAATATTGTGGAATTGAAATCTTTTGTTTGTGAAATCAAAATCATTTAACATTCAATCAAATTAAATGTAAATATATATGTAAAAATTGCACGAAAAAACTTGAGCCAATGTGTGTTGTAAGAATAAAGTATTTTAGGAAACGGTATAAATTTTGCATAAGTTGAATAATAATAATAATAATAATAATAATAATAATAATAATAATAATAATAATAATAATAATAATAATATATTGTTCAATTTTAACACACTTTTTCTCCGCAACTTGTGTGCAATTTCATTTAGCGTCGCATAAATCTATCACGCGAGTCCCCTTGAAGTAAAGAATAAAAATTGATTGCAATAGTCATGAATCGATGAAACGAGAGGGAAAAACGCGCGAGATTTTTCGAATGGGCTGACGCTGACTCGGCAGCAATGATATCTTTATCGTTAAGTGGAGTAAACAAACTTGGTATCTCGCTTGAACGGGGACGTATGTTACTCAGCGATCGAAAGTAGTTTGTTCCCTCGCGAGGTTTCAAGAGTCTCATCATAGACAACAGATAAAACACAGCGCAGCCAAGCCGTTAAACACTCTATCATTTCGCGGAGACGACGAAAAAGCGGTGATAAGATTAAAGAGAGTCAAAGGGTGGAAAAGTAATGAGCGAAATGTTTGTGGTTACGTATTTCCGAAATAAAATGAACAAACAAAAGCAAGAAACTTTCCTTAAGGAGTCTCAGTCATCAATTGACGTTGGGCACGTTTTGATGCGTAGCACGGCTATTTCTTACACGACAATTTGACTTTTCCCCAACTCCAAGTTAGTAAAATAGTCGATGCTTTTGATTTACGTGCAAGCATAAGGTATAATTGCTTTTTCTTGAATACCCGGGTCCGAGTAAGTAATGAAGATAATCAAGGAGTGACCCACGAGATTGATGTTGTATGATGCCCGCTCGAGGGAATTGTCACAAAGTTATGCGTTGGACGGATGGACAGTCATTTCACCCTCTTCCTTTCATCAGTTGAAAGTTTCTTTTGCATAATTAGAGTTTCCGCAAGGGTTACTAGAGGTTACCTCAACCGAGGCATCTGTAAGAATTATTTATCTCACATATCGTGCTACAATAGCCCGCCTTTTGGCTTAATTGAAATTCAATCAACACTAATGACTAATGCAAAGACCGCATTAATTACTAGACCAAATCACTATGTTGTATCATTATGTTTCAAGAAAAAAAGTCTTCTTGTCATTGCCGCGTCTTTGATATTCTGCTTTCAAGGGCAGCTTCTATGGCACTTGGATGGATAAATAAATTGCATTCGCTCAAACCGATCAAACTGCTATTTGCCCGAACTGATCATTGGTCATCATCAATTTGAAAAATGTGTATTATTATATTGTCAACTCCTTGAAACTGAGCATTTATGTTAAATGGATATGATTTATATCTTAGTTCCTTTGGATTATGCGCTTATTAACTTGATTGTTGTAATTATGACCCACATTTTTAAATTTTTTACGTACTCTTTTTCACTAAAAAAACAAGCCTGTGCTATAAAGCAAATAGATTTTCCAACGGATAAAATAAATAAATTACATATTTGTTATTGCATCGGTGCACGGCGACTTTCCCGTTCTGCGAGTCAAGTAATATAGTAACCGTAAGGAACGATTTCAGCAGTCGTGTAGCAACGGGGTCATTGTAAGTAATGCGCAACTTAAGCGACGTCCGCGCGTTTCGTGCGAAAACAAGCCGTTTAAGCGGGCGAAAAACAAATAAGGTAATAAAGACGAGTGTCCAAAACGTTAAATCGTCGTTAAAATCCGAAAGTCGGAAAAAAAAAAAAAAAAAACAATGGAAGGTCGTTAATAGCCGGGTCGTTGGATTAAGACGCCCTAGTGAACGTTGTAAGAAAGTTACGCATCGTGCTCGAGAGATGCGGGTTTGTTTACTGGCGGCTAATGGAATTTAATGCTTTGACCGTAAGCAATGGCTCAGAATCACTGCCTTCAAGACTATTTTCAACTATTTACGGCAAGTATATCGACCCGATCGTCCTTTCAGTAGAACGTTTTCCGCACGTTCGCGGCCTGTGACGTTTGCATATACTTTCTTTTAACGGCGCCGAGATACAAAGTTTTGAGGAGTGTATTCAAAAACAAGTATTTGAAAATTAGATATTTGTTGAAATTAATGTTTTATTTTTGAATGCAAATCGCATCGTAGCACGCTTTCTTTCTGTTTAGTGCTTTAATTTAAAACAAGTTGCTCCTAGCCGACTGCTGGAACAATCGTTGGTTCAACACTTGCCCAAGCTTGACCCGGTCAATGAGCTTGATCAATCAACGAAATAAAAATATCAACGTTAACCGCCAATAGTCGAGAAACTTGTCGCGCTAGCTTTTCATATACTTAGAATTTAACGGCAAAGACCCAGAAAATACAGTGAATGAATTATTGTCTTGACGTCATTGATGTTTTTCGAGTAGCGGCCCGACCTGCACAAATGACTAATCTCTGGGACATTTCAAATCTAATTATGATCTATTATTAATTATTGCATCAAAATGTAGTTCATTGAGTCTCGAAGAGTTGTTCGTCGTTGAACGGCGTAGGGGACTTTGAGTCTGAAGGATTAAAGAGGGACCTTAAAGTTACCGCAATTTCCAATCGCGATCATAAGTGACACTCAGCCAGGCAGACTATGGCGGCTGATGTCGATTAATCTGATATTTCGCACTCTCTTGAGAATCATTAGGAGTACCACCCTCTCTGGCAGGTTGTAGAATAACCGACTCTTCCCCCCCCCCCCCGCTTCCCGTCTTCCCTGGCAATGCCTCCCACCTGTACGGCAGCGCATAAACACACGCGCGCAGGTGTTGGCGTGTGTCGGAGCACAACACAGGTACGAATGCGAGCTGGTTTCCGAAGATACGAATACGCCGAGTCTCGCAGTCTCGGGAGTCTGGATTAAAGGCGCATTACACCGCTCCAAAGGGCTTCTAATTAGATCCGGAAAGAAGCAAAGGGTTTGGCGAGTCGGCTAACTCGGTTTACCAAGAGGAGGCTCCCGGCATTAGCAGCCTTTACGTCCGCAGAGACTCCTTTTAAGGCATCGCCAAAGCGCATTTCCGAAAGAGCATTCGCCAGAAGCACCTTTGCTTCGGGCCCCGACTCTTTTGCCCGAATTTATTTACGTTAAACGAATTACCCGAACTTACTTATAATTCAAGAGTCTTCGTGACGTCAACCAAGTCCGAATACACGCGCGCGCCCCGAAAGCCGTCAAGCTAATATCCTCAGTCGAGGTAACATATAATGAGTTTATCTTCAATTACAACCGAGTGCGTTGTCGTTTCGAGCGAGCTCGTGTCTGCAGCACCTCTGTCGATAGGAATCATACACATTTCTTCACTGGACTTGGCCGCGCGGACGACTGGCCATTTTACAAGTTAACGTATGTAAACGCTTTGCCTTTCATCCTTCTTACATAATTCGTTCTTTCAGTTTTCCAAACAACAAAGGTTTTCAAGTTTATTCCCATTCTTTCAACTTGTAAATCCGTACTTTGTTGATATAAAAAGAAAGAGTACTTTTTTCGATGGCTTGTAGACATTCTAACTGAACGAAATGTAGTAATTGAAATTTAGTTCACACTTTAATTATAATTTGATTATCACTCAGAAAATGGAAGTTGTTCGTACACAAAATGACATAATTCGCTAGACTACGAGAGTACTCCAAGTAGATACAGGCCACTGCATAGCACCCGGAATCCCACCTCTTACTTCAACCAAAGTTTCAGCCATTCACTTTTATGTGTTTCAAACTAAATACCTAAGGATATGACAAAGTCGACTATTCTTATGGTTCAACAGGGTAAAGTATTCACGTAAGGAAAACTTGGTGTAATCGATTGGTCAACAAGTCCTTTGAACCTTGCGATACTGTTAAACAATATTTAATTTACAGGAATATCAAGAAATTGGTTTCCTTACTTGAGAACAGAAAACGTGGATTGACAATTTCGGTAAGTAATAGCGAATACATTATACGATAAGTAATGAAAGAAAGTAAATAAATAATAAAAAATTCAATGATTATCCTCAATCAATAACTCAAAATCCGACAGTAATCAATAACTTTGATATCTTATCGAGATGTTATTTAACACAACATCAGTTCAATCGATAAGACAACAACGGCCATCTGACAGTGATAGCAAGGTTCGCCTTTTTCCGTCCATAGTAATCCATTTGTCTGATACATAATGAGTTTGGGAGGAAAAAGGGGGGGGGGGGGGGGGATTTAAATTGAAACGAGGCCGGGAGAGGGGGTAAAGAAAAATCCATGAAAAAAAAAAATTAAAACCTAAAAAACCCTTGTATTCTTCTCTTTTAAACAATCCCCGACCCACCAAAACCCCCCTCATCCCGGTAGCCGGTTTTTGCCTTAAAAAAAAAAAAAATACATAATACAAAACAAACACTTAGTCAATAGTCATGTAATATAGGACGTGTGACTGTGCATGCGCTATAGAGAGAATTTGCCACAACAAGA
>JABFOV010006904.1:0-10073 GCA_022817685.1 Aradophagus sp. ZL-2020
GCTCTATACTCCGCGTGAGCGCTACTGAAATGTTCGGTGCGCGTGAATGGAAGTCGTTTGAGTGAGATAGTTGACGACGTAGATAACTATGAAACGAGTTGTTACCGACTGTCACTTGTCGCGTGAAATCGAAAAGCCGTTACAAACGGTTCGATTAATATTTTAAGAAATTAATTGAGCCTACGAGTCTCCAAAACTTAATAACCCTTAGGTTATTTAAAGTGACTAACGAGCCACTATATAGTATAAAATATGAATCATGCAATAGCTAATTGAACTTTAAATAAAATAACAAGGAATTTAAATTAAGAAATTTTGTGCCCCCAGCTGTGACTCACAGCTTTCACAACTACAAGTTGTGTAGTGACTACAAGTCACTTTGTGGCTACAAACCACAGACCAAGAAACACTTTAAAATAACTGATTAAATAGCAATTACAAATTGCCAGTGACTACAAGTCACTATAAGCATGCATGAAAGTTTATTTTAGAGAAATAAATAACGCGAGCTAAGTGACAGAAACAGAGATTGAAAAAAATAAACTAACCGAATTTAAAAACCGACAGTATAAATTATCAAAGCAGAGTTACCCGACCTAACCGATGCAATAATTCCCTTTGTTAAACTTGACCAAGGACTCCAGTACGGACCACAAGTCCGCCGGCAGGAGATGAAATTGAAGGAATTAGTGGGAAGGGTTACTCAAAAATGAGTTGGATGGACAGGTTGAAGGCTCTGAAAATGACATAATCTTAATGCCCAGACCACCGACCGTCCAGGAATATCTAAACAAATAACGAGACCGACCTGAGAAATATTGAAGAACTATAAACAAAATGCTTCCGACAACTCTAAGTAGACGGCGGCGGTGGGCGAGATTCCGTGGCACTTGATATTCGATCCTCTGATCGATGACTTGATATTTGAATCGATGACTGTGATTGATAACTGATTTCTAATCGATGACTGATTTGACGGTCGGGCGCGACCGTTTTTATCACAGTCGCGCGGACCTTCCGTTTGGAGTGCGCGCGCACTAGCCCTGCCTTCTTCGTGGCCGTCGGCACGAACTCAGCGTCCCGTGCCCCGCACTTCCCCTGGCCACGCGCGTTCAAAATCAAAATAACGGACGCAGAAAAAGAAAAAGATTTAATTTAATTTCCGATTTGAATTAAACTATGCACTAATGTATTTGTAGTTTAACCTGTGTTGAACGTAATCGCAAACACAAGCAATGCATTTCAAAATCGTTACCATCAGTTGAAAATTGTTAATTCAATTTGTAATGACTTAGAATTACTTCCCACTTCAGATTTAATGTTTCCTTGTTCATTTATACAAGTATCTGACAAAGGTTTTCTTATTGCTATGCCAGAAGTATATTATTTTTAAATTAAATTAAACTGCAATGAAAGTGACATAGAACATTCTAAATATTTATAACAAAGAATTAGTTGTATATTATTTACCGACTATTTTAACATAAAAGTTATAATTATTTTTAAAATTATATAACTCAATTATCTATTACATGTATCATTATTATATCTGTTACTATATCTATTATAAGACTGAATAAAATTATACACTCGAATCTCTCTTTTTTTTTGACCACTGGGGGGCAGAAACGCTTTCACTTTTTGACCGATGCATTTACGCGCATATTTCTTGAGATTCGTGTATGCTAGGTTATGTTCTAATTATTATTCAAACTTTCCGCCAATTATCTTTAAGGTTATTAGTTGTACCAATATTTCCGGTTTACAAAAAACAGTCAAAAAATGAGAGAGGAATCCGTAAAAAAGTGAGGAGTCAAAAAATGAGAGATTCAAGTGTATATAAAAATCATCAAGATTAATATTATGTTTAAGTGTCATTATGTTTGTATAATTCTATAATTTTCTCTTAATATATCTACGTTTTTACAAACTTAAATCTGATTTAAAGAAATATCAAATGCGTTTTCATTAAAATTTGAACACACGATAAGAATAAATCGTGTACAGTCCGAATACGGTCGTATATGTTTTATTTTCACTACATTTACTTCACTGCTTATACTTGCAAGTAGGTCAAAAAAAGGTATGAATTCAAACTAACAAAAAGGATTTAATTAAAACTTTCTTAGAATGTAGTGAAATGTTTATCAAATTATTTGATCAAATTTGGTGTTGTACAGTGACTTTTTGCACAATTTTCTTAGGTTCGCATGATGTTTTGAAATATTCTGCAGACTCGTTGCAGTTTTCAAAATTTCCACCCAATATTTCCTTCATATACTTAAATAAAACATAAATTTGAGAGTTTTTATCATACTTAAGATTAGTATTAGGATAGGATTAGGATATGCAAATTTATACCAGAGTTATTGCAAACTATTCAAAAATTTTTTACGCACCAAGGATTAGTTGAATTTATTTTTTTATAAGTTTAACGTTTTAATTAATTTTATTTTGAAACCAGAATTTTACTTTGAAATTCGTGTAAGATAATATAATTTCAATAAATGCTTAATAAACTTTTTATGTAATGTTGAATGGAACAAATATGAATATCATGATATTCGTCACCAGCGAGCCGCCAGCGAGTCACCAGCGAGCCGCCAGCGAGTAACCAGCGAGCCGCCAGCGAGTCACCAGCGAGTCACCAGCGAGCCGCCAGCGAGTTGCCACCAAATTCAGAATCGCTGGCGACTAGCTGGCGACATTCTGGCGATCTACCGGCGACGCGCAGGCGACTCGATTTTTTTTAACTGGGCGTACTTGACAACACTTCCCAAGTTTGCACTAAACGTCCTTTGTGTGCCACACGCCAACGCACAATGTGAACGAGTTTTCAGTAAAGTTAATTTAATAAAAACGAAATCCCATAATCGGCCTTACTAAGCAGCGAATACATCAAAGAAAATCAGAATTGTTGTCAAAGTTTTAAACCATCAAAACCGATGCTGAGTCGAATGACGTCGGCCAATGTCTATCCAGCTGAGAAAGAAAGTACAGTGGATGTTGATGAGGCGGATTTTTTTTCCACCGATGCTCTTTAAACAAAGACTTTACGCGTTATTTCAATTATAAATAATAAATAATAATAAATTTATAGTATATAAGTGGACAATAAATTTATTTAAATGTACGATAATTCTGTTATACCGACGTACGATAATGTACGATAATTTTTCATGGTCTCGTACGGTAATCATTAATCGTCGGTCTGGCAACACTGGTGTGTATCTCGGGCGTGGGGCCCTTTTGGCCTTCGGTGTGCAGCCCTCGCCTGCGGCTCAGGCTGCAATTTCGACCTGGGGCCAAAAAAGTTCACTTCATGTCCTAGATAAAAATAACTTTAGTTATAATTGTTATAATTGTTTTGTATTTTACATCTATTTCATAACTATGACTGTTTACAGCTTGTTTTAGAAATAGCTTTTTATTGTAACATATAGATATACATTTAATTAATTTAAACTTTTAGCTTTAATTAAAGAATATATACATATATATATATATATATATATACACTTTGTATGTACAACATAAAGACAGCCACATATAGTTATCTGAATGTTGCATGGTACATGATTGATTAAATGAGTTAAAAAAATTCTAAAAAAATTGTAAATTTCATAAATGTAAATTTCATAAAGATTACACTGAAATACAACTCCAACGATGACTATGTTTTACAGCATCGTGGACTTGCTGACAAAAAAATTCTACTATTAAATATACTGAAATTGATTTTTCTTTGTTTATTTCGTTTGCAATTTTAAAATACTTTTAATATATTTAAAATGTTTCATGGACACAGTTTAGTTTAAATAGTATGTATGTGAAATTAACATATTTTCGTTAAATAGGACTTGAGTCAATATCAAATTTGAATTCATGTTATGAATGCTCCTTGGACCTCTCGGACGGATTAAAATTAACAATAAGGAAAAAGAAATAATAATACATCCAACTTTCCTTAGTATTTGTGAAATAATTGTTTTAATAATTTATGTTCATTAAAATATATGGTTAATAAATTTATATTCAGAAAATATATAACAAACTGTAAAGATGCTTATTATTTTATGGTAGGTGTTAAATTATATACGAATATGGATCGTGTCGAGTATGGATCGGTCGAGTATGGATCGTGTCGAGTAGGGATCGTGTCGAGTATGGATCGTGTCGAGTAGGGATCGTGTCGAGTATGGATCGTGTCGAGTATGGATCGTGTCGAGTAGGGTTAAATAGGGTGCCTCCGATATTTTATTTTTTCTTTAATTTCTTGTGTGAACCATTTCTTCTCCTTATTGTTAATAAATATTTTCTTTTTCGGTGCCGTTTGATATAATGTTGTCTCAATTAAATAAAATAGTTTATTCGCTTTAAAAATTAAGTTGTTATTGTATACATTATTAGAATATATTAAACTTTCATCATCGTCGTCATTACAATAATTAATTAATTAATTAATTAATTAATTGTAAAAATTGTCCGCTAAATTATAAATAAGTAAGTTGTCGTCAATGTTTTTAAAGTCACGTTTTTAAATTATTTTTTAATTTCATAATTTTTATTTTGAAATTCACTGGTTATCTATTCATGATCGGATATCTTTGGAATGTTTTCAAACATTGTTGACATATTTGTGCTTGTGTATATGAGAACTCTATGTGTTTGACTACTAGCTGTTGTTCTAGTCGGTTCATGTATTTTCTGCATCATACCCCGACTATAGTAAATAAATTATTCTTGTAGTAATGGGGATTCAATATGTTCATGGTAAAATCCCCCATTACCACCAGGTCATTCTTTTCCAGTAGTTGGTCGACTGTTGATTATAAAAATTGCAAGAAAACTGCATTTGAAGAACTCGGAGAATGGTACAGAAACAACATATTACTTTTATGAACCTCATCACAAACATTGATACCTACGCACCAATAGTTGCCATCCACGTTAATCGAAAATAACTTTCTATATTTTATATCTTGTCTAATATAAACAGTCACACCTCCGCTGAGACCGTTTACCGCGTAACACCTAATTAAATCATAGTTTTTAATTTTCAATTCGTCGTCATTTATGTTTTCATTTATCCTCGATTCCGTCAGTGCAAAGATACCAATATTCTAAATAAATAATTTTCTATTGCGTCAAATTTGTTACAAAAACTTTGAATTTTGATACATTTGAAATATACATTTTTTGTATATTTAAGCCGCTTTGATTGCTATTCCGCGTTGTCTAATTTTTTCAATATTCTTATATAAAATGGACAATTTCTGTCAGTGGACTCATGGTTGTCATTAATTTTTAAATTATATTTTGTTTTGATTCACACAATTTACGCATTATTTGTCTTTATTGCAGTCATTACTATCATGTTTTTCAGCACATATTTTACAACTTTTTTCCTTTTTACATAAGTTATGGGTGTGCCCATATCCCCAACAATTGAAGCATTTTTTTCATTTGCAATGTCAAAAATTTTACATTTTTGCCATCTCAAATATAAAATTCCTACCTCCAAGAGTTGTTGATGTTGAGCACATCCCATTTCTAAAATCATTGTCCAAGTATTTTTTTGTTTATTAATTTTAATTTTTTTAATTATCTTTATATCATCACTTGAATTAAATTTTTCGTTTTGAGTTTTTATTATGTTTAATAATTCTTCATCATTTTTATTATATTCTTCTATATCAATGTTGACGACTTTTATACGATACTTTTTATTGTTCTCTTTTTCAATAATTTGTAATTTATCACTCATTTTATTTTACATTTCGTTCACTTAATTAATTTCATTTTCTTTTTTATTGCAATGTATCATAATAGTACCTTTTTTATCAACTTTCATTTTATCAATACCTGTATGTAATTTTGTAATATTGACTTTATTTTTCAATTCAGTAACAATTTTCGGATTTTTTCTTCATTTTTTTTGTTTTATTATCACTGGTGTCGGTCTTTTAATTTTTGTGGCTTCCGCGTAGTTAGGTTTTTTTGTAGAATTATTTTCATTTTGAATTTTTTAATTTTTTATTTCCTCTTTAAGACAAATGATTTCTTTTTTCGAAATATCAGTTTGCTCCGTCAATATTTTTTCAAAATATACTTTCATGTCATTAATCAAAACTTCTAAATTTAAATCATTATCTTCTTTTTTTTTTCATTTTCTATAATTATATGGGAAGGATACGTAGTACTCAATTTACATTCACCTAAACTGTTCATGACGCTCAAACTAAGTCAAACTAAACGAATAGAAACCACAAATTACATAGTCCAAAAAGAATACGGCACAAAAATTACGTGACGCTAAAATGACTTGAAGCGAAAAATACAAGGTACTAAACGACTTTGAACCTCAAACTACAAAGTACTACACCAACATAAAACTAAAACAACGTGATACTCAACAAATACGGGTCTCAAACGACGTATCGCTGAAAGCACTTGGACCCTAAACGATATGGCGCGAAACGAAAAGTACACTCAAATGATAATGAGCTTTGTTTTTGTGAATATGAATTTTTGAATATGAATTTTTATGAATTTACACTTTTTTTATGAATAAATTCTTCTTTATAAATACATGTTATTTTATTCACAATTTTTTAAGAATAAAATTTTTCTTTATAAATATGTTATTTTATTTACATTTTTTTTCTTTATAAATAACTTTTTTTATTACATTGCAATAAATTTTTATTTGCAACGTCCTTCATGTAGAACTAGTACGGCAAGTCTTTCATATTTTTTACAAATCCCATGCTCTGACAGCTAGAATTTTGTGCGCGTTTCTATGAACGTATTATTTGTTTAAACCCGCCTTAACGAAATATTTTTGAGCTCCAAATAATTTGAGCGCTTCGTTTGAGCGTCATATACAGTTTAGGTGAATGTATATTGATTACTACGTATCCTTCCCGTTCTTTTTCATTTAATTCGTTTTCCCAGTGTTTCAAGATACTTGAAAATGCACCACCAGTAAAATTACGCATTATGTAGTTAGGCTTCGAGTGAGTTAATGGTCGTTTCCAATAAACTTGCGTGTTTTGTAACGCGCGTTTAGCGCGCACGTATTCGCGCTTATTGATGAAGCGTAAAACGATAAATATGTACTGTTCTACGTTTTTAAAACGTGGCTCTCTTAATTATTACACGGTAAGAAAAATCAGTCGATTTTCAGTCAAAGCCTTGTCTTTGTCGAAGTTAAGTTCTACTGAAGTAATAAAATCAAGGCTTCATTACTTGAGATTTAACCGATTATTCCCTAAGTGATGTTTTACTAATAAGAAGTTCACACTTAACTTATAAATGTTTGACACTCGCCAAAAAATCAGTTTACAATCAGGGAAGAACGCTTAACATTTGTTAAATGAGTATTCCTTGAGACTTATAGGATAATCCGAGAAGTGTCGAGGAACGAACCGGTTACGTGGGACTAGATTATTATATCATTAATTGTAATTTCGAAACATCCTTGTCAATACAAATGTATTATTAATTATATTGAAAATAATCAAAAAACTACATTCAATATAATTAATAATAATTTAATTACTAATTTTTTAATTTTTTGTAAATCCGTCATTATCAACAATTATAATAAAATATAATTGTCTTTCAATTTTTGTTGTAAATGATTTTAATAAAAAAATTTATAAATGTTAACGCCGCGCAACCATTTTGGTTAGTCACTCATATTCCCGCGCCAAACTGATTTGAGGCTCGATCGTCAGCTGATTGGCTGTTCGTTCCTCGACACTTTTAGTATAATCCTATGAGTCTTAAGGAATTTTACCTTCATTTCTATTAACGAAAAATTCGTTGAAAATTGTGTAAAAATAAGTGAAGTGTGTATAATAATCAGTTAACTTTCATTTAAGGGACAATCTGATGAGTTTAACTAATTTTACTTAAAAAAAATTTATCTGATTATTCCTTAAATATGATTTGACTGAGAATCGGCTAATTTTTCTTTCCGTGTAGCGGTCTGAAAAAAAAAAAAAAATTAAAATACTCGTATACGTAAGCATATTTTAGTGGATATACAAGTTACAAAAAAAGGTTGAAGTTTGATTTTAACAAAATACATATTTTTTATCCTTATTACCTTAGTTTAAGAATTACATAATGTAAATAGTTTCCTACCGACAAAATTATCGGTTATTTGATCCACGAGTTTTCCCGCTCGGCTCATCGATTACGTGATCGATTAACGCCCAATGATCGGATCACGAGGCAAAAATAGTATTTTTTCTATAAATAATTTTTTTTAATACATTTCAATAAAATTAAAAACTGACCAATAGATTATTTTAATAATAAATATTTTACAATACACAGTTTAGTATATATTAGTAATTTACTTATACTTGAACTCTATACATATCTTTGTCGCTGTTTTTAACAAATAATCTATGTTATTGAAAATATTATCACTACTTCAAGTTTCGTAAAAATTGTCAAAAATTGTATATCAAAATCTATTTTATCATGAATTTAATGAATATGTAATTAAAAAAAAAATTAAAAATCTACTTTTGCAACGTACAAAATAAAATTGTTTGATAAAATTGAAAATATTTTAAGTACCCCCTCTTGGTCTATGCCTCTGAAGAAATTATTTCATTATATTAGTTAAAATTTTCATGATATCTATTTATTTTGTCAGTCTCAGGCAATCGTTGAAGTTGATCCGCTATCATGCTAGCCAAATTTTGCTCGTCGTCATTCTTTGAGGTTGTTTCGGTCATGCGATCAACAATGCGATCAATCGCATTAATTAATTTATCTTCAACGTCCTCTACATTCCTTTTTTCCTTTTTTCGAAACTGCCGTGTTGCTTTGAACATTTGGAACTCTATTCTTTAAATTTTTGTTTTCCAAACCACTTTGCAAACAATCATTATCACACTACTGTTTCTCAGTGATTCGTGAATCTCTTATCATACGTTCTGTTTTGAAATTTCCTTCCTTCATCCAATCATTTGAGATGTCTTCGACTTCAGTAACTTCGAGAGGTACAATCTCATCTAAATTCGTCAGCAAAGCTTTAATAAAAACGTGATTAAAACTTTCGTTTTTTTCGTCACATTTCAAATTTAATCCATAAAAAATCATCATTGTTCAAAGTAAAATTTAGATTCTGATCTTAATTATGAATTGGAATTATTTTCAATACAGCTACCCAGGCAGAAAAATACCATCGGCCAATACTGGCTCAGTACTGTACAATATTGGCCCGATATTGGCTGCGAAGCTTGGCCCAATATCCAAATGAAACGCCGAATTATATTGACCCAATATTGGCACATGATGAACGGCAAAAAATTCGTTGCCACTATTCGACCGATATTGGAAATCGACCGTCAGACTAATGCCCATACAATATGCGTAACAAACGTTGGCACAATATCAGAAGCCAACATCTTGCCAATACATGATGCAAAGATTGGTTCAACGTTACTTTCGAAGATTGATTCTATATCCGTAACTGATTTTTATTTTTTTGAAATGCGATTCAATATCGGCAACTTGTATTGGCCCAGAGTTAACAACCGACATTATTTTTATATCGGTAAAATATATCGATCCAACGTCTGTCGTGGACGATGAAATGATGCGAGCAAATACAAGAAAAAAAATATGACCATTATAGTGGACACGACTAAGAATCGAACCAAGTAACTTGCGTTTAAAAACTCGATGCACAACTTCGTGGCCAGCGTGGCTGTGCATCAGCAAAGGCAAACATAGCAATGAGAAGAGAAGCAGCTAAGAACTTTACATATAGAGTATCAAACAGTGATTAATTGAGACTTAATTATTGCTGTAGGAATTCAAAATGGCGGATCCAATATGGCGGACCAAAATTTTAGCAAATCCATTATTGTAAAATTTTACACGTAGTTCATTTGAAAGAGACTGAATAACACTTAATTACTGTTGTCTAAATCCTATCTAAATTAATAGATTTGCTAAAATTTTGGTCCGCCATATTGGATACGCCATTTTGTATTTCGACAACAGCAATTTTGTCTTAGTGAGCCCCTTCCATACACCCTATG
>JABFOV010006905.1:0-10072 GCA_022817685.1 Aradophagus sp. ZL-2020
GTTGGCATTTTTTCTATAAAACTGTTAATTTTTCTTTGTATTTATCACATATGATATTTTCAGAATAACATCCCACCGAGATCTCGAATTTGTATGAAAATTTGCTTAACCATTATTCGCCACATCGAACTGCAAATGCGTGTATAAAAGGAATGCATGTTTTGACGTTTTTTCGCGTGTCGGTCGAACGTGAACATCAATCAGCTGAGTCATCGAATTCAATCGAAACATTGGGATAAATGTTTTTCGCGTTGCTTCGCTGAAAAATAATCCGGTCCGGCGAAGCGGGGAGTGGGCTCTTTAGGTGGGCGTTTTTCCGCCGCGCAGTCCGATCGAGGCCAGCGAATTAGAATCACTGAAATAAAATCGTAATGAAATTACTCCAGGGAAATGTGCGCAGCCTTCGCGCGCGATAAGCCAGTCGCGGTGTCATTGATCTGAGTTCATATTTTGCTGCGGTCGCCGTCTCTTCCCCTCGACATTGCACCTTGAGCCGAATGCCGGCGATTGCCATTATCACAGCTCGTTTTCTGCGTGTCAACCCCCCTGCCCCCCTCCCTTCACCCTCGGTCCGGTAACATTTTTATTACCGGGCAGAAATGGTACGCTAATTAATATCCGAGTGAGAGGAGAATAAAAACCGAGAGTAACACAGTGGTGTTGGCAAAAATTGCAGGAACAAGTAAGATGACGTGCCGAACGTGCAAGGTCTGAGACGAGAACATTCTGAGACGACGACTTTGGCCGTCATGGCGGACAAGGTCCAGTGGCAGAAGGGTACGGGAGTGACCGACAGCGGGGCCAACGGGGTCGTCAACGGTCATACCAATGGTCTCGGTGGCCTCTCCAATGGCTTCTCTAATAGAGTCACCGGTGTCAATAGTATCATCAGTAACAAAAGCATCGAAATTATCAAAGGATTCGCCAGTGCCAAGGAATCCTCGCAGGACTCTTTGCTTCACATTGAACAAACGACACCGATGGATATTGAATTTAGCGACCTCACCTACTCCATTCCTGTTGGCAGAAAAGGTGAGCGATTTTTTCTTATATTTTTAATAACTTGTTTAATAATCGAAGTAATTATTCGGTTAAGGTAATGGAAAATAAGAAATTCGCGTTGTGTAAAACAAGTGGTGTATTTACATTACAAATATAAGTGTCTCATTTTAAAACATAAATAATTGGAATTTGTGGAATTTATGGAACAGGAATAATAGGAATTTATAAATATTCGTAATGTGAAATATTTTAAATGCAATAAAGGTCTTTAAGTTGAGGAAGAAATTTATGTGGCAGTCTAAATTACAGGGAAAAATACATTTAGTCTTCTAGCTAAACAAATATTGTTATCTAAATATGGTAATTGAAGTCGTAAATACAGTGGCTACATTTGTACACATAGTTACCATAATCGTAAATCTTGTTTCATCATGAAAACCGTTTACTTGGAGGTATGTGCGCGCAGAAAAAATTTTTTTGTTGGACCAAAACAACTAGTTCTTTTGAAATTATAAAGTGAGGACAAGCGAAGACATGTAAACACGTATGTTAAACAAATCAAAGCAACGTGTTCGATCAACCTTTATCTGCTTCGAAATATGTACATGTTTTTGTTCTTGTGTTATAAATTAAATACGATAAAATGTTTTGGTTTAAGAAACAATTTTTATTTGTTCGAAGAAAGAGCAAATTCAAATTTTCAATTGTAATATTTATCATGAAAATCGCTATGTTTTTTAACGCAAACATCGATATTTTTTTATGTACGTAAAATAATATGTTGTGTTTATAATATATAACTTTCGGTTCATAATTTTTAATTATTTGAAAATTAGTAATAATTAAACATTAAAACGTCTTATCGCGTTGTAAAACGAAAGTTTGTATTTTATTTAAATGAATTATATTGATAACTTCAGTTCTGTTTTAATGGAATTATGCAATAAACATTTACTTTCGATTTGCCTGGAAATGTTTTTCACACTAATGTCTTTCGATACCTTCAAGACAATACGTTTAAATAATAAAATCTAAAAATGACCATTCGTTTACAAGTAAAAATTAATTTTTTTTTTTCAATTGATTTGGCTTCAACTAATTTTTACTGTTTTTAATCGGGTGTCACTGATATTTTTCCTAGTTTACTAAAAGATTTATTTTTTGAATAAATTTACAGCGAAAGTTCACATTTATTGTTATTTTATATTATTAAACTACAAAATTATTTTCACAATTTAATAATAAACAAATAATCAGGCTTATTCAGCTGAATGCTTTTAAGCGTCTAATATTGGTATGCAAAAGCATGTTTGTTAATATGCGAAAATGATTCTGTCACTCGAATCTTGATTTATTCATTATTACGCGACATAATTACGCGATATTTATATGACCGATTTCAAAAAGTTTATCTCGCGTCATCGTGCTGAATTTCGCGTAAAATAAACAACTGACTTTTCCCCGTTGCACTTTGTGCCAGATTTTTAGGATAAATAATATTTTAGTCTTCAGCAAGAAACATCCCTGATAGTAGATTCTATTTTGTATACGTATAATCCGTATAATACGTATCCGTCTAATATATCTACAAAACACATAATGTTCTATCGAGGATACACCAATGCCTTTGACTTTTAGTTAAAAGGAGAAGTCAATTTATTTTGCATAGTTTACGTCCTTTCGAATTTCATTCAACATTCGATACTGCAATTAAAAATAACGTCGGTGTCAAAAAACAATTATTTCAACTGCATGAACTTTTTCTAAATCGAATATCGAAAACTCCGTCGCAAAATTTTATCTCGTGCAATGAAACGTGAAACGCGGTAAATAATGATACAAAATATTAAAACCGTAATTACATATCAATCTGTTGGAATATGCGCCAGAAAAAATAGTCATTTTGTCACTAAATTGAATGTCATTAATTTGTCAATTCAGTGACACGTAGCATAATAATGCCAAAGAACACGCAGCTTATGCAATTCTGCACGGTATCGCACGTTAAATGAAAATTTTGCCGATCATTTAAGAAACGAAATATCAAGCAGCGCGCTGCTTGATATTCGTGTTCGCATTTCGCTGTGACTTCCACGTTTTCGAATTATTAAATGACTAATCGCTGAACCGACGATTTAAGGCATTTTCCATAAAAGCGACTTGTTTTTCAATCGATCGAATATTTAAAGTCACTGCATCCGCCTATTTGTCTTGGAATGAAATCATTAGGCTACGCGATTAAAATAATTACCTTAGTTGAAGGTTATCATTTGAACACGGAAAAAACAACCTTAAAATAGCATTGAAATTGACGCTAACCTTAGAATGTCGAATTAAGATTTTCCTCATTTAGAAACAGTGTAAGAAAATGTTGGTTTAATATGAAAAACTGTTAGGTTAATAACTTTACACTTCGATTCCACAATTTGAGGTTAACATTTTTATCACATTGTCGCTACGAAAAAAAAAGTCAGTCAGCAGTTCATTAGTTAGCAGATCATTGATTTATTTATATTTTTATTATCATCTTTATTACAATCATTTATTTATATTCTGCAACGCTTTTCCTAGTAAGTGAACCTGTTCCATTTCTCACACAAATATGTCTCATCAAAAACTGTGCAATTTTTTAACCAAAATGTAAGATTAATAGAAAAAAAAGATTTACATCTTAAATCAAGAACTTACTACTTTTTATAGCAGTTAAACATTCGATTTAAGACTGCACGTTAAATAATTAACTTATAGTTTAACACAAGCATCAAAAGTTATTATGAAAGTGTTTTAAGATAATTCGTTGAATTTTTTAAGGCACTAAATTTTTATGGTTAAATTTTTTGCGCATTAAACTTGTATAATTAAATGTGAAGAAAAGTGTTAATAATACAAATATTTTCGACATTGTTGCTTTAAAAGTATTACCATCAAATACTTTTAAAACATCAAACATCTGTCGATGGAAAAATCGGCTGTTTTTTCGACTGTCTCCTTTTATATTCCTGTCCGCAAAACGTAGCCTCGAGACTGCTGGTTCATGACTTCCGTTTTCCCGACTGTAGCCAAGGATTCGACTTTCGTGATTTCGTATTCTCGGCAAAACGTTGTTTTGATCATATAGTTACCATAAAATTGTATTGGATAAATTGGAAATCAATGCCACGTTTTGTTTTAATTCAGTGATTTCTTTTGTTTAGATGCGTTTGTATATATTCAACCTGTTTGTATTGCAAAAACGGTTTCGCGCGTTTAACAACTCGGAAATCATGTCTTTTAAATTACAATGCTTTTGTCCTCAATATTAAGGCACCGAAAGTGTGTTAAAGACTTTTGAATTGGGTTTTATTTGAAATGATTTAGGAAGAACGTTACTTGTTTCACATTAAAATTTGAAATTAAGAGGATTAGCTGTTGATACGATTAATAATTAAAAAAGTAGTATTTTATGTAGTCTTATTAATTCGCGTAGGGTGTTTCAAATATTTTTGGAATTTAGATTAAAATGTATTTTAGTTATAACAACTACACAACATTTGAGACATTTTTGCAGATCAAAATACAAAGTAAGAAGCTTCACTGTAGAAACGTTTTTGAGAAAATTGTATAATGTTATAATGCTGATGTTGCTACTATATAACAATTTTTAACACACATGATAACAATTTTATTAATAAGAGTCAAGAAAAATGAATTTCTTCAGAAAATTATATGTTATAAGTATATTTCACTTTCATTCATTTTTTTAAAGAATTTGCATATAGTTTCATTCATTTATTTATCACATATAGTCTTTTTTTAATCGTAAATTTCATTTATTATGGTGTTGTATATAAAATTTGGTGTTGTGTACCGTTATAATAATTTTCGGATTGACTTAGAAATCAAGTGACTGGAAACGATTGGCGATATGATTCTCTTTAACCGATTTTAATCGCGAAAATTATAGCACTCGTTGAGAATCGCACGAGCGTTGAACCAGTTACAATACGAGCGGTGAAATTTCATACTTTTCGTCACTTTGTAGCAGTTATAATGTAAAAATGATTTTCTACAAATCCTTTATGTCTGTGCAACGTCAGCACGCCAGTTGTTAAAATCTCGTTAAACTTGCATGCTCGTCATACCAGTCGATCGTTAATTTCTCGGGCATTTTTTTATGCTTCTTTTCTTCGCTTGTTGCCGGTGACGCTTGCATTATTTTTCGACGTAAACATGTTTTACTGGTAGAAAGAGCACTATCATAAACGCATCGTTCTTTGCAGTGCTTTCTCGAGGACTTTTTCAAAACAATTCTTTCACTGCAAAAAGCATATGTGGTAAAAGCAGCTAAAAACAAAATATTTGTTAATTGTACAAAACATTTTAGTATATTTTGGAACATTCTTAAAATAGTTAAAATACCGAAAATATTCAAAAAGTTTTTTGAAACTACTTCAAGACACTTGTGTTATTCACGGGGAAAAAAAATCAGTTTGAAATAGCACTGAAATCAATGCTAACCTCTAAATGTTGATTCAAGATTTTCTCATGTTGAAACAGCATCAGAAAATTTAGGCTCAACATCAATCGCCGTTGGGTTAACGATTTCACACTTCAATCGAACATTTTAAAGGTTAACATTTTTTCCTATGCTGTCACAAGATACCTAAATGCTGTTTTAATTTGATTTTTTTTTCCAGTCTTAAGGACACTTTGATAATAATTTTTTTAGAAAAAGTAATTTTTAAATAATGACAATATAGTAACATTTTTTGTCAGGCTCAAAATTTGAAGATCATCTTTAATTGAAATGTTATAAAGGTATTTTTTTTATTTCGTACACACGTATAAAATGTACTTTTAGTGTAAAATTCATGACTGTCGTATTTTTATGCCAATTAATCTATTACTTTACGTCCACGTTTTGTAACAAAAATGAATCCATTCGGTTCAAAACTTTTTATATTTTTTTTTATGTTTCTCATTTCGCTACAGTAATCGACCTTGTAATGTATATTATATACGCAAATTTATTCGTTTTGAATAAAAGACTTTTTAGCCGTGTACAACGAAAACAAAAACTGCGCTTGTTACTTTTTACCTGCAGCAACATTGACCTTACTTTAAAGCTTTTCTCGTTTTTTAATTTCAGGTTCCAAGTTAATTTTGAGGGGCGTCAGCGGGCAATTCCGAAGTGGCCAGTTAACCGCCATAATGGGACCATCCGGTGCAGGAAAGTCGACGTTGCTCAACGTATTGGCTGGATACAAGTGAGTGTAACCTCGACCTTCCCGAGGAAATATGCCATTGCCAGGCAGCGTTTGAGCGTATCAGCGCGAATTCTCGTCGTCTGTTCGTATCAATGAATGCGAAATATCAAAGACGATAGTTGGGAGGTGTCCCTTCCAACTTGCAATTGATATACATCCCGTCACTCAGTTTGTGGTAGTTACTCGCTCATTCTGTCTCTTCTTCTTTTGTTCGATTTCATAAGCAACCGACTATGTTACTTTTCAAATACTGATATGAAGAAAGTGATAAAAAAGAAGACATGAATAATGACATTGTTTGGAGGATTCACTGAGAACAATGTAGACGAATGCGGATTCGGGCAAAGATGGTTTAATTGAATGATTCAGTTGAATTAATTAATCGATAAATTTAGTTATTTGTCAGTAGATACAATTCATTTTTTGTCAGACGACCTGTCCAACTCTACTTAGACTAAACGATTCGAGCAGCAGTATGAATTATTGATTAATATTATTAGTTTATAATTTTTAATAATTTGTTGTATTTGATTGTTAACAACCGCTAACGCGTTTTCATTCGTATTTTTATTCTTCAGATAATTGGGCAATAGAGAAATAAAATAGCAAATTATACGTTTTTATGCTTTTTGCAAATTAATGACGTTACCATATTTTAAATACGCAAAATTTTGTACGAAATGATTGCTTAACTTGAGCATTATGATCTTGTTGATCTTCCGCAATTGTTTGTACTTTAACTCTTCAGCTGACTTCGTAAACCGATATAAAAAAATAACGAACATAAAAAATAAAACGTTCAACTGATTTTCATTTTTGCTGAGTGTTGATAGAGCATTAAACTAATTTAATTGAAACGTTTATGCACATTATGTGATTTGACCAATGAATATCGTTGCATTCATACGTCGGCTTTTTTTTCTATCTCATAATTACGTTTTCTAACAATCAGTTTGCAGTAAAACTTTACGTTCCTGCAGCTTTTTATTTTCACGCCGTTACTATGATTGCTGTTTTACTTCTTTGTATAATTAACGGAAGAACTTCTTTATTACCTTTTATGTGAATCGGATAAAATGTTGGAAAAAAAAGTTGCAAAAGAAGGAAAAGGAAACGCGGAGCCAATTGGTGAAACTTTCAAAATTCGCGTACGTTTTCTTTTACAGATCAAAGGAAACTTCCTTGATGAAGCAATTTTGTTCAATAATGAAATTAAATCTAAATTTTTTAACGTGACATTTCTTATCGAAGATAAAAAATTATTTGTTTTATAAAACTATTTCACTTGCTAGTTTTCATGATGTCAGTCTGATACCAATCCAATTATCAAGTAGTACGATGTTCACCACGGTATTTATAATATTCGATATTAAAAAAACGTTAAATTGCAAAACATGATTGACTCTTTAATCGTAAAATGTGTACTAAGAGACATTTATTAAATTATAGATACATTTTTTATAAATTCAATGTAAAATTAATAATTTTCATCAACAAATTCTTCTCATTCTTCAGTGTTTCAATTGTTATTTTTTAATCTGTTTTAATGAAATTAATTTAATTTTGTCGAGCATTGTCCAATGGTTGACAAATAATTTTTCCACTGTCTCCGAGGCAGATGACACACCAACGTATTCAGTGACGTTGCATCATGTTAATTGGCTTATTTATTTTGCAATCTCGTAACATTGTTGAACTGGGAAGATGTGATTATCTAATTCGTGTAATCGAATCTCAGGCTTTTTACTGAGGATCGAAAAAAAACAAATGCCCCGAGATAATTCAATAAATCGAAATAAAAATTCCACATAATGTGAAAATGTTACAGTTTATTGATAAACACTCACGTTTTCCCGATTGAATTGCAAAATATTTTCAATTTGCCTTTAACGTTTTATCAAGTGCTTTGAAGCTGATCAAAAATTACTGACGGTTCAATCGATAGAAAACCTTTGACCCATGAACGTTCTGTTTTTCTTTCGGTTGAAAGAACGTCTACGAAAGTAATTTACTTTTTTTAATTTGAACGCGTAAAAACGCGTCTTCGTTCCAGTAAGTTACTTTCATTCATTGTCGAAATGAATCGCTTATTTCTTTGGCTGTCTTGTTTTATGCAAACCTCACGATATACATAGATAGTAATTTCTTAACATTATTGTATATATTTAAAATTGACAGCTCCATGGCAGTAAGAAACTCTTGTATGTCAATTTGTTATAGAAAAAAGAAAAAATACACACAAATCACATATAAATTGCAAATGAAGTTCGCAATAAATGAACTTCCCCACTTTGTGAGCGCGTTTCCCAATTAATAAATGTTGAAAAAAGGAGTAATTTTATTGGGAAATTACACAACTTGTCGTATAATGTTACATTATTTATGTAAATTTATACTGAGAGAATGTGCACGGAAAGACATAGATTGCTAAATCAACAAATTTTTGTATAACCATCTATTTATCTATTATTAACAAATTACATTAATTATTAATCAAATTCAATCTTTCATCTCAAATGACCAACAAATCATGAATTTAATTTAAAAGAATTACACAATGATCAATTTTATAAATCCTCAAATAATGAAGTTATACCGAGACACTTATAGTATGTCTTGAAATATGTGTGAGTGTTTTTAAGTCTTCGTCATCCGCACATAGTTTGTCCTTAAATCATTTAGCCAAATATTCTATCAAAAATTTACCTTTGCGGTTGGTTATACACATTTTTTTAACACTTTCGTATAATTTACATTTCATATTTGAATAAACGTTTTAAAACATACAATATCGATTGAGATCGACTTTTCAGTACGATCGATATCGATGGCTCATTGATTACGGAATGACGATCCTGCAATTTAATTGGGGCGAATGAAAAAATTGGACGAATCTGAGAAAAGCGTTTACTCAAAAAATATGATAATGAAATCGGGGTCGGCGACCGGACGACCTGTTACGTGACACGGGAAGCAAGAATTGTATTTTATCGAGCGCCATGCGGCAGAGGCGGCACGAAGTGACGCCGGTCTCGGTCGATGCGTGACCGATTTACAAACAGCTAAGCCCACGATTAACGCCGCCTGAGGTCTGTCCGAGGGCTTTTGTCCTGACGAGTTGCCGAACTTAGGCGTTTGATTGTCCGGTCGAATGATATTTCTGTCGCTGTTGCGCCAAGCGATTTTCATGAACGCAAGGCCGTTAGTGGAAATTGATTGTCATGTATCTCTGTAATCTTGCGCTGACAAACTCGTTTGCGGGCAGAAAAATACATCCTGAAATTGCGGGTACTTGTAGTAATCTTGGAGGGTATATTCAAGGAAAAACTGCAATGCGTAGCAGAGAAGGAAAATTATATTATAAAAATGAATATCTTTTTTTTTAAATAACATTTTATTATACAAATTTAACAAAGCATTTTAGTGTCTAGAAATAAAGAGTATGGTTTACGATATTTATTTTATTCATTAAAATTTATAAAGAAAGGACACAATAAAAACAAGATTTGATGGTAAATTATTGTTTTAAAGTTTATTAAATTATTGATTATTGAGTATATTTTAATTTTAATTTTATTTTTATTTTGTGTTTTGAGACACTCATTCTCCGGTAAGGGTACAATGAAGTGTAACACTATACTGTTTTTAGAATGTACTTTTATTTCACTAAATGTTTTGAACGATTCTAAATTTTGTTAACAATTACACACGGAGAGAAAAAATTTTGAACTTTTATTATGAAAAATGTTAAAAGAGTGTCAGATTGTACTTAATGTCACGTCTTATTATCAATGTTTTTAAAATTAATATGAATCATTTTAAAT
>JABFOV010006906.1:0-10071 GCA_022817685.1 Aradophagus sp. ZL-2020
TCACTGATGAGTAGCGTGCCTGACACGCTATTAGCCATGCTGATGTGATGTTATCTCGTCAGTACTTCTCAATGTGCCATGTCGAAGGTGCATCTCATACAATCTAAGTCATTACTTGCCGTGACAGTCTCAATATGATGCCGGAGTTCAGGCCGGGGTGCAGCGACTAGGTGTAAGGAGGGGGGAGAGGAGAGATGGTTCTGGGGGTCTAGTCCTGTGGGGGGCGGTGGGGCGGGTGGGGTGGGGAGTAAAAATATGCAGCTCGACTACTATTCCCTCGAAAATTGCATCCCCGTCTATTGAATGTTGCAGCGTTCAGTGAATTTCCAATTCGGAGTACGATTGTACAGTGCATAATCCCGCTCGGGGCGAGCCTGGCGCGTTTAAGTGCGAATTTCGTACACTTGGTATGATGATGATGATAGCGGGACTAGAAGAAAATAATTAGGACAAAGTACTCACGTGGAATGTTACGGTGGTTGGGATCTGAAGTACGCTGAACGGTGATTGGCTGAGCGCTGATTGTCGACCGTTGGCTGACGGTTGGTAGGAAGCAGAACTTGTTTCGATCCAGCGATCCAAATATTTGATGGAGGTTTAAAATGCTCGAGCGGAACTAAAAATGTAGAAAAGAAGTCGAATTTAATACAAATTGGAGTAGTTGAAATGATAATTGAAAAATCAAGATAGGAAAAATGGGAGATAGAGAAGGTGTTTTATAAAATTTGGTTAAATTGAAACGAGAATAAACAATTTGCGTGTTACAATAGCGATTCTAGATTGATTTTTGATTATTAGAAGCAGAAATTTAGTTATCATGACCATAAAATCAATACGCGGAGAAATCATACTTTAAAATCTCGCTTTCATGTTGGGAAAACTCGACTATATGTTTCTGTAAGGAATTTGAAGTCTGGTATAGGAATGCTTTAATAAAATCCCTGAAAATGTTACATATAATTAGCTATCTTATCATAGATTTCGATGGAAATTTTTTGTTGGTTTAGTTTAGGATTCTTACCTAAATATGAGCTTTTAATTTTCTTCGTTGAGTTTAGTAATGAAGAAGACTTAATTAATCCATTAATTTTATCTTTCCGTTCATTTCCAATCACTTCACAAATCTGTTATTTAAAAAAAAATTATAGTTGGTTTTCTATGTATTCACATTTCACTTCGCAACATTTCCGACTTGCAAAAAATCTCTGCTTCCGTATTTATTTTATATTGAATTTTATGAAATCAAAGATGTCATCATGCATTCATATTTCTCGTGTACTGTATGTAAACGAGAAAAAAGTTGATGTCGAGTCAACAAATATCCAATATTGAATTTACGTAGACAATGACGCGGAAAACAAAGATGTAACGTACACATCACGTGACTATCGTCGCCGGATCGTTTCTCTAGAGAATTTCGTACCTCACGTGGTTACACGGACTATTATTTCAATACACCATCAATAGTGAAATATTAATACCAAAAATAAATAAAAACAACCTATAACAAAATTTAAATCAATACTGAACCTCGAATCGAAAAACCTTTTTCCTAAATGTTTTTTCTCCAATGAAAAATCAATGGAAAACGAAAGAACACTTACACAATTTTATTTCTAACTTCGACGCAAAAAGTCACGCTAAATAAATATCCAAGAAGTTATCAATTTCTTCCTCATTTTTTCATTAGCCACTCCAACTGCATTAGAACTCCAATCGTACTCCACGTTTCCCAAACGCCGGACCACAGACAAACCATATTTCTTCCCGTATTTCAAAGCGCATTTAATTAAATCGAGCAGAACCTCCTGGCATTGCAAATTCGCCACCTTAGAGCCCCATTCCACGCGATTATTTGCAATACAAATTGCAAGCACACGTCGTCCAACGATACGTCGTTCGCTTGCACGTTTCTAATAACAGCCCCGCATAATTCGATTCGCCGAAAACATCCCGTCGACCTTTTATCGACGGGATTCTCGCGGAAGTCGGAACCACGGCGCTTCCTTCTCGAGCGTTTCCGCGATTTCGCAACCGCAGCCGGAATGTTGTAATTACTAAAATAAACATGTCCGCTTACGCAGAAGTGTGCACACATCGCGGGGACTCACCTGCGAGCTCTCACCTGTTGATAGACTGTGTGTCCGCGTAAATCGCGTTACATGGCGGATTGATTTATGCATGCAAAGGGAATTCTATTCTATAACGAGGGAGCCGTTAAGGCGGGGAGGGGGGCACGATTCTCCTTTGATCGCAACACCGCGTACCAATTTGACTCGTGCCGTGTTTCGTGAATTATTGCGCGAACGCGACGCGCGTCAACTTTTATAATCCTTTGTATCGCCGAGAGGTTACGCCGCGGCGTTTTTAACGGCCAATTTCGTGAACAAGTTGCGATTGAAATATTAAAGGTTGCAGGGTGCCGGCGAAATGCGGCGATAAAAATTTCACGCGGGTGATGGATTTCGTGGTATCGGGCTTATATTCGCGGGGTAAGATGTATGGGTTCATTTTGAAAATAATGAGCTTGTTTCAACGACAATTAGTTCTGGGTCTCGAAATTTCTTTTCTAAATAATTCTTTTTCTTATGACAATAGAAAAATAAATTTGCAACATAACAAAAAAACAACCTTAAATATTGAACAAAAAAATTATTTCACAATAGTGGAAATGAATTTAAGTCAGCATCATCGAATTTATAAGATTGACGATGATTTTACACAAACATTAACTTCGAAGTTGCTTTAAAAAAATAATTATTCACCTTCGTAATAGAAATTTATAAAAAAAAAATGTCTAGAAATTAAAAATATTCAAATCCAAAACTCGTAATACTTTGTAACTTGTAGCAAACTTTCTACCCATTTGACAAAAATCGTCTGAAATTATTTATACCGTCGTGCAACCGTCGCGATATTTTATAATCTTTAACCAAACTTCCTGAATTTTTCAGCGGTGCTTTTAAAATCAGTTCAAACAAGCCACTTCATATTTTAATGGCCGATTAGATTGCCTGTTTAGACATTAAAGTATGCAAATTGGTTAAAGTTAGGTCAGTCTGTAAATTTCAAGGATGTCAAGACGCTCCATAGTAAGTTCATCTTTACGGAACGAAAATATTAATCAGAATTTCTAAATAGTTATTCAATATAGTTAAACAGTTTAATTAACTCTGACTCAAGTTAACTGTTTCGTATAATAATTAAACTGCTCCAACATTATTATTGATACATAAATAATAGATAAAAGGAGTTCTCTATAAACCATATAACAATTAGTAATCAAACGATTTTATCCGTTTCAAATAAAATGTAAAAAAAGGAAACATGTTTTCGGGAAAAATTTGGTATGATAAAAGTTACTCTTTTTCAGAACCGTCATTAAAAATATATATATGTACGTATGTATAAAAACCCTGGTGTAACGATGACGAACAAAAAAACTTTCGCACAGTGAAAACATATCAAAACTCCATAATTCGTAATCCGGAAACTCGTTTTCTCGAACATTTAAACACAAAAACTAATTCTACCATTCAAAACAAATTGCAGCTTCAAATGCTTCCCAAGTTCCAGCCCGTAACAATTCAATAATACTCCTTACTTACGAAGCAAGAAAAAAAAAAGATTACGCAAAACTAAATATACGTCCTTTAAACTTCCATTCGATTCATTTCAAGCACGTAACTACGCCGTAGCTCCTCAAACAACATAAAAGTACAATCGCGACGTCTTAAAGAATCGGCAACTCGCGAAATCCACTTCAATTATTTTTATCAGTAAAACGGATCCACTCGAAACGATCGTGTTTTCATTAGAATCGCAAATTGCCCCGGGGCCCTTTTTGCATTATACATTGAAACACTTTTTCGTAAGCGGAAAATTGCCCTCGTCCTTTGCAATTGACGATTATGAATTCGCCGTTCCCGCATGGGAAGCCGTACAGTCGCGCGGTTGATTTCTATTACGCGCAGATGAACATTACGTGACGCGCGGGACACGGAAGACGGACTCGTTCGTCGAAGTAGACGCCAATGCGCGGGAGAAAGCTCAGGAAGCTCGTCGTACGGTTTCGCAAATTGCGTTGCATTGAATTCGCCGGCGCGCTTCCATCGCGGCCAGGCATGCCTGTCGGTTCGCCGGGCCGAGGGGGTGCGGGGAAACGGGACGGAAGGAAGCCGGGCTGCCCTGGAATAAAGGCCGGAGCAAGTGTCGACTTTGGCCGGAGCGAGCGCCGAGATAAGCGCCGCATATAAGGACGCGAGAAAGGAACCGACTTGAAATGGAACCTGGAGCTCCAACTTCGAGTTTCATCAAATGCCGTCTTAAATTCGCCGGGCTCATTTCCCTTCCTATCTGCCCTGGCAATATATGCGAGATTAATTATCTCCGTTGTGCCGAGTCGAGTAGTTGAAAGATATTTTTGTTAACAACTTCTTTTACTGGTTGAAATGTAAAAAATGACATGTTCCTCAAGTTTCCAACGTTTATTAGTAAACGAAAATAAAATCTGATATACTTTTCTTCATACAAATAATAGTAGCTTTTTATTGAATAATTTTACAAGAAGAAGTTAGAATATTTCAGTGTTGGAGAAGATAATTTTTTCATTTTTGATTATAATATATGTTAGTAAATTATTGATAATTAATTCTCATTTATTAATAAACGTTGGAAACTTCAATTCCATAAAAACGACGTAGTCGAGATGCTTCGAAACACTACTGTAATAGAAAAAACATCCACAGTTTTGTAACATTTTAGAAAGTAAAAACCGAAGCGTTTTTTGCAATGCGAAAAAAGGAAATTGGATTGAAAAAATGGAATAGTAAAAGTCACTTTTACCATGTAACGAAATTCGCAGTGTTTTCTCGCAACGAATTCCAGCTTCGGTCGATCGTGAATTCGTTGCAAATTTCATTCACACACTTTTACTATTAAAATCAATGCATCGTTACTAATATTTACGTACTTTTTTCTCGGTTCAATATCTTTCGTAACTAGAACACGAAATGACTGAAATATTTATAAAGCAATACTTGATCGTCGCAAACGAGCATTGCGGCGCAACGATTCCAATCCCTAATGAGGACAATCGAATTAGGCCAGTGCAAGATCATGTGTAAATTACATGTTATTTATGTTCGACCATATTGTTTTCGGATTACACTATGATTGATTCTGCCGTCGTGTAATTTGGACTGCAATTCGAGCAAAAAGGAACGAGATGGCTCTTGGCGGCAAGTGTCGCCCGGTGGCCAACACACGCTCCTCATGCAAAATCGATCGGCGTTTCGAGCGCAACATTCAGGGGCGCACATGCTTCATTTTTACGAGTGTATTTATTACCTGCGCCTGACGATTGCCGGCACGATGGTAAATGAATGAAACGGGTAATTACGATCGCGCTTCGATAACGAACGTTAACGTGAGTTACAGAATTCCCGCAATCTTGCGGTATTGAATTTCGTCCTATCTGCGTCAGTTCTGTTACTGAATGTTGCAATTATGATTAAGTCGTATTGTTTCGGGATATCTTATTGGACACCTGATAGACGGCCGCGCTGCGAAAAGGTTATTAATCGTGATGATGAATTGCAGGAAGCCCTTAATGCGAGCAACAAAGTACACTGTTGTGAAATGCTTTGAGAACGATCCTTTACAAAAAGAATTGTTGGTACTTTCTTTTGAGTTAAAATGACATTTTCGGCATAAACAAAACTGGGTTTACACGACGACAATGAATATTGATTTCGTAAATCAAGTTCAACATTCAATAAAAACTGAAGTTACGTTTTACGAAGAATTGAATTTTTTTATATTTAATTTTATCCCTCAAAGCTGTGCTATCTCTGAAACAATAAAGAAATAATCCCTCAGATCATCAGCGTTATCTAATCTATTGACTGTTGGCAAAAAGAATTGTCGGATCATCGATATACCTTTTTACTAAAGTACAGTGGTTACAGTTATCTCTACACGACCCTACAAAAGTCCTTAAAACAGTAGATCAGCCGAGAGATTTCGTCCCCGTATACCGTCGATTGAGGAGCAAAAAAGGGATGTGAGATGAGGGAAGCGAAAAACTCGAAGCTCGTCTATGCGAATTAATGACAAGCCGTAAAACGGATTTATGTTGTGTTATCGAAAGATTTACCAAGGCTACCACTTCAAATTGAAATCACAGTGGAACGCTAATCAATTTTGCAGGTGAAGAGGGCTCGCGTAAAACTCTTCGTGCCAATGTCGCAAATTGTTTCGCAGGAATCGAGACACTGGGGCTGTCGTTTATCCAAATAATGCCGTGGCGCATCTTTCTCAGAAACGTGCGAATTAATAAAATGCGAGAAAAAGAAGAAGCATCGTCTGCGACGAGGATAATCTGAGAACGTCGGAAGCCTCGGAGTTGGCAAAAAATTTCGACTAATTACAGCATTAGAAGAGCCGCTCGACTATACTGGAAACCTTAGCGTGATAATCCAATTAATAATTCAAATCCAGTAGGGATTTTCTTCAAGGTGTTGGATAATGTGAATATTGAAAGGGATTGGCGGGATCGATGTATTATTCACAAGTAGCTATAATCGTGTTTCAAAACGCCAATGCAGTAACATGGATTGTTGCCGATTCATACAATATTTACCAACCTTTTTTTGCACACGAATATATACAAACGAAACAACGTGCAAATTTTATGAATCCAGACGTCTATGAATGATTCGAACGTATCCCTCGGTGTAAAAATTATTTCCACGTTGAAATGGTTCTCTACTTTATGTTACAACATCGAGAGGAAATTCAGTTTTGCTTTCACACGTGGCGGATTCCGATCCGAATTTCTCTTATCTTCGTATATTTCAACACATCCAACATTCGCTTCTTATCATCGATACAAAAGAAGACAATCGATTGTATGTTTGTTTATATATAAATGTGACTAGACATTCGTTGAAGAAACAAAACGAAATTATCCGATTTTTCGCTCGTGAAATGTTCCCAAAGCAACAAATCAATCAGCCGTAATGAGGCGCAAAAAATAATAAACATTTCGCGCGTAATAAATTATTTCCAATGTATACTGAATGTGTGCATTGAACGTTCCGTATTTATATCTCGCATCTGAAACATCGATCAAATTCGACGATGAAACATTTCGCGATACGAGCTCGACGCGTACATTACAATGGCGAAATTTCGCACACGTAACTGTGCCGCGGGATCCCCACGTATCCGATGAAAAAAATTGTCCCGGGTAATCTTGTTTTATTGAAATGGTCGGGAAATGGAGGAAATAAGAACGCGAAGGCGAACAAAGAAGCACGGGTGAATCCGTCAATAAGTACGGAATTGTATAAACTTTTCGCGCGTCGTATTCAAATTATCGAGTTCGAATGGGCGTGCAACTTTTACCACGCGATATACCGTGTAAACGGTTTCGGAGTTGAAAATCCATTGTCAACGAGCCATTGTCAAATCAAGTTTAAATACGGATACTTCTTTTCAACTCATGATTTACGTCTGCACATCTTTTTTTTAAGTAACTTGTTATCAACTCCCCGTAGATTAATTTAACTCCAAAAATAACCTTGTGAATGGTTTAACACTTTTGAAATTAAAAATTACTTGTTTGTTGAAAACATCCAAACTTTAATATATAAAAGTAAAATAAAACACGAACATTCACCCTTTCGAATAGGAACTTTAACTCTAACACCTAAAAGCTACACCACCAATTATTTTAACACTCTTCAATCTTAAAATACTCTTTATTGCAGAACGTTGAATTTGTATTCTGAACTCTACATTTCGGCGCAGAATATAAAATAATAGAGTTTTAAAAATGTATTATCAACTTTTCGTAAGGTAAAAACTGGTCTCACTCCAACTCCGAAATGAGTTAACATTCAACTCCAATAACTCCGAATCCACTCCGGATTATTAACAGTTTACGGCATGCAATTTCTTCCGCAATCGATAAACCCAATTGTAAATCATCATTAAAAGTTTATCACCGGTTTACGCCGCGGCTTTGCGAGCCGAAACACTTTATCGGTTAATTTCTTTAGGCGCTACCGTCGCATTTCTCAAGTTTTCTCGACGACTGTAAAGAAAACGCAATAGAGTCGTACGCGACAGGTTCATAAGACTAGCTTTATCGCCCCCGTTCGCGTTTATACGTCACACATATTAATGTCAGGACCGTACGTCCGCCATTTTAATCGCGAAGCCACGGTTCGCCTTTCCAAACAAGCTTAACTTTTTCCGGTTCCAAATGTTCGCGACTTCGACGAAGCGGAGCGAATCTGGCAAATTGCACGAAGCCGCTCAATGGCTTGTTGCCATAATGACCGAATCCCGAGCGCTGTAATTCGCCGGACTCGCGCTTCTTTTGCAACGGTTAGTTGCAATTCGTTTTCTATCGGTTACGAATTAAACTACCGTCATTAGTGAAACTAGACGGCTTGTTTTCGTTTGCGAGCAACGTTGGAACAGGTTTAAAAAAAAGGGTAATACATTTTCCCTTTAAAATCTAAAAAATAAACTTCGTTGGAAAGACATTGCTTGCAATGTTATCAAATGAACTCTGCTCAAATTTATGACAAAATAGATGGCATTTTTTGGATGTGTACTTGACAACGAGAAACAAAAACCTTGAGAAAAAATTGCCTGTACAACTTGATTACGTAAATGTCTTTCTTACGTCGAAAACTTTTCACGATTCACGTATTTATAAACAACGTACATTTGTCAATAAACGTCAAACTGTCTGCAAGTTCGATCTAATTGTCGGAGTTGGAAAGTGAATCAAAACTTGGGCAGGAGATTTGTCTTTTTGAAGGTGAAGGGCTGAAATGAAATTGTTGATAGAGCGTAAAGAAGGGTTTGGCGAAGAAAAATCGTCGATAATTCGTTTTGCAGGCCTCATAACAAAGGTTTTTCGATTTGCCGGGAGTTTATTTCGTATCGTTCGTTGTGTATTATTACTAAATTGTGGAAATTTCGGAGCGACAACTTTAAGCAGGTTTCTTGTTTGTCGGATAGTACATTGGAAAATGAAATAATAAAACTTACATTGAGGTTATTCAGTTGGTAACGAATATCATGAAGTTTATTGTTGCGATTGTCAATTCAACAATGTTGTAATCAAATCTACAACTTCGTTTTCTTAAAATACATTACACGACAAGCAGAAAAATTGAATCTACAGTTTTTAAATTACTTTAATTTCAATCAATGTAATTTAAATAACTGAAAATTTAGTTAGAATAATTGCCAACGTTTCACAATGGAAGAGAAACCAAATTCGAACTTTAATAGTTTTTTTCGTCAATTTCTGAGAAAAAAATATTGATTCTTTTGTAAATGTAACATATTTGAAAAACATATTTAAACATAACATCTTGTTTTACAATTAAAAAAACCAAATAGTAAGTGATTCATTAAGTAGCAAAACTACCACTTTCGCCATTCAAACAGCGTACTATACCAATTCAGTAGTAACTTCTACTATTCGGTTCTTCCATAGCAAGCAAATTTCAAAAGATACAAAATTTGCCCACATTATATCACATCACAAGTTGATTATTTCCCAAACCCCGTCTCCACCATCCCACACCCGATATCAAACAAATCCTTTTCCTCCTCGAAACTACCGAAAGTCGCTCTCTTTGGCTTCTCCACGGACGACATTTTCGACTAATTACTCAAGCGGTTAGGACTGCCAGTAAAAGTCTCGGATTGCTTTCTATCCGGCGGAATTGAAGTTCGGCCTCTTTCGTGTAGCGCTTCGGCTTTTTGCCCGATTTGGCCGACTTTGCGGACGTCGGGGGGGGGGGGGGGGGGCCCCCCCCCCCCCCCCCCCTCCCCCCGCCTCCCCCGCCCCCCCCCCCCCCCCCCCCCGGCTGCGTCCCCTTCTTTGCTTATCCCTCTGCCCACGTCGGTCTGTTTCTTCCTCCCGTTCCGGCCCCGACGCCCCCTGCCTGCCCTTTATCCGTCCCTGCCTGCGCGCGCGCACTTCGGGGCTAACTGTCCCGGCGCCGTCGACCTCCCAACACATGCCCTCTGACTGTC
>JABFOV010006907.1:0-10071 GCA_022817685.1 Aradophagus sp. ZL-2020
GGGATCGGGGGAGAGGAGAGGGGTAGAAGAGATATGTAGAAGAATAATAAATATAAGACTGAGTGTGATTATTTGTTGGATGGGAGTAGAGGGATAAAGGGTGGTGGGGGAAATAATGGGCTAGGGAAGGTTGATAAGGGGGAGGGTAGAAGCGCTGATGCTCGAGAAAGCATTACGGGCAATGAATCTGTGAATAAAAAATCGAAAATGAATAATAAGAAAAAAAAAATTAAAATTAATAACAAAAAAAAAAAAAAAAAAAAAAAAAAAAAAAAATGGAAGCTGAGGATGTATTGACGATTCTAACGATAAATGCGGAACGATGGCTCGGTTGCCTCGCAAGAGAATTACGCGACGGAAAATTTTCGCAGAAAAAAAAAAGAAAAAAAAACGAGAACTGAAGTGACGTGACGTGGTAGTCGGGATCGTACATTTTGAATGGCCGCGCTATTACATTCAACGTTGGGTAAATTTAATTGTATGATAGATTCGAGCGAACGAAAGTCCTTCAGTTATGCTTTTTAATTATAACGGCAAAAAAGGTGTTTAAGGGATTGTAATCTATTTAATACTTTAGTAGCAATCCATCGTGACGTTCGTGAACGTTATAACTTAGAATTATAAGAACGGTAATTTGTACGATGAATATAATTAGATGGATTTTTACTTTCGGCATTCAAATTAAGCCTGGCTGAATACTTTTAAGCAATATTATTGGTGGAAAATTTACCACCTTTGAAATTATATTAATCAAAATGTGGGGTCACTTTTATGCACGTAAGATTAACAAAACCTCGTTAATTTCATGAAGGGCGTATTAAATAAGTTAAGTGTCTTACAAGAAAAGTGACACTTTTCTCACTAGTGAATTATAAAAAAGATGTCGTCTTCTTGACCTTACGACAGACAATGTCTTTTAACGAATGTCCAAGCACAAACATCGTCAACATAAATATTGCAAGAACTGATAAAATTTGTTTTGATTTTGTAGTGAAAAAGAAGAAAATATGCGGAGACATTACGAGGATAATACTATGGAAAACGAGGATCTAACTTAATTTAGTAGCGCAGGTTACTGAAGGACCATGTCCACTATAACGACAGAATCTGTTGCAGAGGAAATAAAGAGCACTCTTTTACCAACGATCGCTAGAGTAGATACAAAAGACGTCAATCCAATATCTGTGATTCTAGTGATTTCTATAGTATTTATTTTGTCGCCAATTACCGTCAGCGGCAACTCTATTATCCTCGCGGCGTTTTATAGGTACAAGAGATTAAGAACAGCATCTAATTGTCTCCTGGTATCCCTAGCTATCAGTGACTTCGGGGTTAGTGGCAATTTAAACTTAAATCCCCTTCAGTCGAAATTACCGTAGACATTAATTTTAATTTAGGTATAATTAGCTTAATAACTTGTAATTTGACCTTCATCTTGTTCATTTAATTAGTGTCATTGTCTCATCACTCACGGAGGGCAAAAAGTGTGCATAATTACTAAAGCGTGAGAAGTTCGCAACGCTGGAAATTCAACAATTGCGAACATATGCAAATTTTAATTTAACGTTTAAATGTGCTTCTTGATGATATCCTTTTTTTTAGCTGTATAGATGGAAGATTTGATAAAAATAATAATGAGAACTTCCTACGCATATTCACCCCTTGTAAAAATCGATGGCTCGGAAGAAGAACTCCGGCTCTCAAACTAGCAGTTAAAAACATTAAATCTCATGTTACGACTGGAATATCTCAATTTTCACATTATCAGTGAAGACGCCCAAGTATCGCAATTGAAAAAATAAACTACTAACATTGAAAACAAAATGAAAACAACTTTTAATAGTATTATATTAATGAAATAAAATAACATAAAACTTTATTTAAAGATTTGAACTAGGCATCTTTATTTTCACTACAGGTTTGAAAATCAGGATTCTCCTTCTGAACCGTGAAAATGGTTTTGAAAATGTTTTGCATTATGAATCTAGAGTTAACATAAGAAACGCATCTTGGAATAATCAAACAATAATAGAAATTGTTCCATTATTCCAAGATGCAGTTGATACGCTTACGCGTTGCATTTAACCATGCAGTAACATATTAATATCAAACACTTGAATATAAATTATTGAAGATACAGAAAAAATTAACAAATATCTCATTAATTGAAACACTAAATTAATCTTTAACTCTAAGACTAAACACACGTCTCATCTCAGCTTTAAAGTAAATGGTGACCATTTAGATTGCTTATTTCCTTTATTAATTAATTAACTTTAACACTGGCAATAGAAGTCACCTGAGTGTAATAAATAATAATTTACACCACTGTTCAACAGGTTGGAGTATTTATGCCGTTTGGTATACATATCGAGCTTTCGGGTCTACCGGAAAACGGCATTTCGATACTTTGTATAACACCATACTGCATCGCGATAGCACTATGCAGCGTGAGCGTGCTCGTGACAGTCGCTATTGCAGTCGACCGTCTGACATCACTCGCACAACCCTTGCGGTATAAAAACATCATCACGCACAGTAGCATCGAAAAATACATTGCCGGTTTCTGGATTTACGCAATAGCCATTGGCTTCTCCCCGCTTATTTACGCACAGCTCAAGGGAGATATTTCCAATCAGAGGTGATTTCCAGAATTCACGTTATTTTAAAAATAAAACACATCAACTTTTCCAGTAAAAGCGAAAAAAGGAAATTGACGTAGAAGTTGAAGGGGGAAAAAAATGAATCGCCTTTTTCGCCATGTCACAATTCTGTTACTATTCGTGTAACACATTTTCACGCTCTTCATAGCGAAATTAATTCAATAAGATTGATCGCGCGCCATGGTCGAAAAAAAATCCAATAACTCCCTTATTTCAATGATCAAACGTTCTTGCAATCGTGTCGTCCGAAGGTTATGGCGATGCATTAAGTAAAATTTGATTCGATGCGATTAAGTGATATTCGGTGTGAAATGTCAAACATAGCAATAGTAATTTTCCTGAGAGTGGAATTGGACGTTCACGTGTCAAGGTAAAATAATGCATATCCAACGAGCGCGAAGAAAAAAAATCTGCACTTTCATCGTCTGATCAATAAATGCAGATGAAGAAGTCCATGCTTTCTTAGTCATTTTAACAAATCTTCACCTTGAAATCGTGTTTGGCGATTCAATTTCCCTTCGAAATAATATTTTCATGACCACGCGTGCCGTTTCGCCAATTAAAAAGCGAGAAAAAAAATTTCGCGTTAACTTTGAATAATTGTTTCCGCCGTCGATACATCAAGGCAATTTGAGTGCTTTTCTTTCGTTGACGCTCAAAGGACGACGGGATAAAAAAAACATAGCAACATTTTCTTTGCGCCTCGAAAGAGGTATTTTAAGTTTTGGTTAATTGCTTAAAATGTTTCATTGTATCGTTGAAAAGTTTTTTTTGAACGAGAAAAAAAACGCAATCAATTGAAATAAATATATTAAATTCAATGTCATACTGCACCAATCATGATAAAGAATACGACTTAATTAATACACTTATTGTCTTAATTAAAGACACAAAGTGTGTTAATACGTATAATTTTTTGTTTATTGATGCTTCACGAAGAAATAATTGAAAAGTGTTTTAAATACATTTTTATAAAAGAGACATTAATGTTTTTATTTCAAAGCTTTAAGAAAGCCGCGCCATTAATATTCGCAATAAATGGCTCATAAATATTAATCTCATAAGACCCGAGAGATAAAGATAATACGATATTTATCAATTTTTTAATCCCGCCTCTTTTGTGTAAGTGCAACTTTTTCTTGTAATTTCCGTTCAATCGAAGCAGTTACAATTAAAAGCGCCGCTCAACATTTCCGAGCAAAAGAAAAGTAATCTTGAGCGATTCGAGCAGACCGTAAAATCTACACAAAAAGAAGGATCTCCGCTAATACCATTGGTAATTGTAATTTGACGCCATCGATTGGCCGGTGCCAAGGAGCACGTTCGTACTGCGTCGTGATAAAAGAAACGCGTGATCAATAGCAACTGTTATCTTAAATCCTACGCTTCTCAGTGTCCCCGGCGCCTTATTGATCTCATTTTATTATAAAATTTGCACTGACGCCCGCGTTAATTTATCAGAGTATCGCGTTTAATTGCGTTACGCAAAAGACTGTCATACGACTACGACTGAAATATTCTCGGAAATTGAATGTCATTCGGAAAACTGCAATTATTGAGCGCATTCATTAAATTTTCGAAATTAACATCCATTGATGCGAATAATTTAAGACGGCTATTTTCTTTCGCGCGAATGAAGAGAAAAGGTTATGCATCAATCTACGTGGAAACTGTTATCGAAAAATTATTCGCGAGCATTGCATAACTGATAAGCAACTCGTTACACCTTTCAACAATCAAATGTAATTTTTATATAACTTCATATCGAGACGGTGAATCACTTAATCGCATTAATTGAATGTCATATCAGTTTAATTATTTTTAAATCTTATAAGGTAAAATTATGGACGATTAGAGTGAAAGTAAAAACATATAATAAAATTAAATTGATTAAATTAATTAATTAATTGAATTGTTTGTTTGATTTCCTCGTTACTTTCTCTCATGAAAAGAACATGTAATTTTTGGAAACAGTACTTAGAAGTGATTTTGGGCGATGCGAATTGTGGGGTGAATGTACAAATTAACGAATGGCTTTCAGCGAGAATTGCCGGTTCAGCGCAGCGATACAGCCACCAGTGCGGGTTTTTTTGGTTATGGCGGTTTGGGCGCCCAGCGCTCTTGTACTATTGGGTTGCTACATGTACGTTTATTGGGTTGCTCGAGCACATGCACGGGCAATATACACCGTGGAACTCTCGTTCAGACACCAAACTCAAACACTCGCCTTGCCGCGGTATGGCCAAACATTAGCTCTTACTGTCGGCGCGTTCTTCTTTTTATGGCTTCCATTTCAGGTGAGGGCACTTGAATTTTTATAGACACACACTATTGCCGTTTTATACGCTTTTTTTTCTTTTAGTTCAATCAATGTGAATTTCCAAGCAACAAGCATTTGTGAAATTCAGTTTTCAAAACAAATCCAGCACGTTTTGATTTCATTAAATATCTGGTTTTTTTTTGTCTTTGAATAAAAAATAGTCGAAACTTTAATTTGCTATTGCGATTACTGAATTATGGTTAAAGTGTCTGATTTAAAGTGTATTGCGTAGTTGATGCTCCCAATATTTATAAATAAATAAAAATATAATCACGTATAATTTTCTCAAAATATAAATACATTACATTTCAGACATGCATGCTATTGGATGTTTTTTGTAACACAAATCTCCTGTCGGAGTGGACGATCATTTGGCTGGGCCTGCCAATCCTGGCACATAGTGCCATAAATCCTTGGATTTACGCGTTCCACCACGGCGAGATGCGCGTTGCAGCTGGAAAGATCGCTGAGGATTTAGTGAGCATTTTTGGAGTCACCCCAAGTCACTACGGCTGTTCGCCGACCCGGCGCGATTCCAATACGAACCTGGAACTGGCCGATGTAAACTGCTACGACGATCGCCAGGTCCTCGCCGAAGACTACTTCGCTGCAAAGTGCCACAATACTATCTATCCGAGAAAAAAATGCCCAGAACTACACAATCGTCACATAGACATTTCTCCGGAGTCGGTCAATCCACGATCTATATCGGATGGTTGTCGACCCAATAATATCATCGAAGAAGACATCTATAACTTGACCAAAATGCTCGACCCAAAATACATCATCGACCGTAACCACATCATCGATTCAAACCACAACGTCGACAAAATCAAAAACTTCAAATACCTTCTGGACCCCACCTTCAACAAAATTCGATACCTACGACGCATCAACCACAAGCGACTGAATAAGAACCTGTCCAACTTTTGCGAACCTCGGTTCATATCCTATCAAAACCTGAAGAGTGATTCAATATCGAGTAACAAAAAGGTCCACAAGATCAACACCATGTCGGATCCGGTGTTGAACACCGATATGGTAGACAGACCCAGTAACCCCCCATACCTGTGCCTCAATTTGGATTCCTGTCATCAAACAAACTCCAAACTTTCATCTCTGTCGGATCCGAACATCAAAGCCGCGGCGAACGCACATTTGAGGTCTGGTTCCAGAAACAAGACCAACTTTTCGGCCCAAAACTTGCAAAACCGGTGCGGAAGTACCAACAGCTTTGGTAAGACCGTTCAATACAGGTTCCAAGAATACCAGAAGAAGATGTTCCCGCTCACAATGTCTCGAAATAAAATTAACAAGCTTGAACCCGTAAGTCCGACTTTGAACTCGCGGATTGAGGATGATAATTGCGTATCCCTGCCTAGTCCGGACTGCAGATCAAGCAAAAGCAGTCCTCTTCGGAGACTATCGCCGCACAAGCAGATCAATATCACGACAAATAAGCTGTCCAACTTTTTGCACCCAGATTACGCCAGGATACCGCAATTTTACGATTCAGCGAAGAATGATACAATGACGGACGAAGGCCCGAAACACTCGATGAATTTCATGTCCGTGAGTATGACTGAATCCAATCGACAGAATTCGCTGATGGCGCGCAGATTGATGAACTCGCTCACTGTACCGGTAGTCCATTCCGAACCGTCTAGTCCCGTCGAATCGATGAATCGCGTGAGCGAGCGAAATCTTTTAGACAGTTTTAACGAATTCAATGAAATTGACTTTCTGACTGATAAAAATGCTGGCAAGAGCCCGACGCGACATTCCGATCCGTTCATTCCTTCCGTGTTATTAAATTTCGATGACGACGAAAGCTGCATCAACGATGCGGGTGAACAATTACGTGAAGGATTCAATGCCGAAGATTTTGCGAATGTTACGGAGCACAGAGATTTCAAATTTTCCGATACTTTTTTCATGGAACACGATTCTACAAGGTGCGACATTATTTATACCACGAGCATAGTACATTATTATTAACGGTCAAAAAATTTCATCACTAATAATATTAATAACGATGTTACAGGTATAGTTCCAGGAGGCCGTCTGACTCAAAATGGTCCGAGTCATCTAGAAGTCAGGAATTAATTTCAGCCACGGTGCCCTACGAACAAATCCCATCGTCTTATTCCGTGAACAACTTCGAAAAGTGTACCAGCGGCAGTGACATAAACGACGGCACGTCGTGTCTCGAACCCTTCATGTGCCCCAACGCCTTGAGCTCGTCGCTCCACGACTCGTACTTTGGTACCCTTTCTGCCCCCAATTCCGACATCCTTATGTCCTTCGAAGAGACGGATGAGGAAGCAGCCGTGGCTGAAAATCCGTACCCGAAGTCGAATGATGTGCCAAAAATTCACGCTTCAATTTCCAGTGTCAATTTGAACAGGTTAAGGATTGCTGCGATCGAAGGCCAGAGTAGGTCGACGGAGTCGGTTGCTAATAACACGGCGACTAAATTAGAGACCACGTCACACCAAAATTTTGCGAACTTTAGATTTAGTAAAAGCTTACTTTCGGGCGAGAGGAAGTTCAGGCTTGCCCCTTTGGCTTCGCCGACACCCACCGACATCTGTACCCCGACTTTTGATATAGTCACGGAAATTCAAGGGGAACGAGGAGTTAGGGTGTAAACGATAACGGTCGTTAGGACGTAAGAATACACAACACTTCAAGTTCTGTTCGATGATGTAGAGTCGTAAAAGTATTTTATTCGGCATTTCGAAGCGATAGCGTGCTTCTGGTATCGATTGTCAAAGTTTACGAAATATCTCGAGAATGTCTAAAGTACATTTTCATTTTGCTGTGACATTTTATTATTTACAGTATTCAATACTCATCATGATAAGTGTTTGCATAATTTGGACAAAATAATGTAAATTATCGTCCTTTTTTTTATTTGGATATTTATTATTCTAATATTTTATTATAACATATATCAAAAAAAGCTAATGAAATATATTGTTTATTACATTACAAATAAATATATAGTTTTAATTGATTATGTAAAATTAAAAAAAATGTCTAGTAAAAAAAGAACCGGTTATTATTTACTGGAAATTAAAATGTATATATTATGATTAAATAATATACATTTCATTATTTGACAAGACTTATTGCCAAAGCCAGCTTACGGAAAGTTCGTGATCTTTAAGGTTTAAGATAATATAATTCTAAGTTGCATTTAAATTGATCCATTCTAGTGTGTCTAATTTTGACATTATACATCCTCCCTAATACTGCTTCGAACAAGTTTAAACTGTGTTGTCAAAACGATAAGAAAATCAAACATTTTCATTAAACATATCTTTTATACAAGTTAAATAACATAAAAGATGATAATTTCAACATATTTTACAAGTGTATGCAAATTTATCTCAACAAAAAGATTTCTCACACAAATGATTTGGTATTTTTACACGTCCTCGAATAAAGTGTTACTACGGGTTTATACTTATTTTTATTTTTAGACATTTTATGATATTCATGTATATACGTCAACTGTTGAAAATGAAATGTAGCTGATTTCAATGTACAAAGAAATTTCAACTCAAAGTAACAATCGCTTATATTTTTAACATAATAATGATAAAACTATCTTAACGTTTAATAATATGAGCAAACTGTTAAGTGTGACAATTAAAACGTACAAATATTTAAGGTAAACGAAAATGAACACATTATTTTAAATTACCAAAGTATTTTACTAATAAGTGATGGTTATAACATAGATATCTCCGAAGACAATTCAGTTCTTCGAATATACATTATTTATACGTATGTTAAGTGATTCAATAAATTCATCTAAACGGTAAAAAATCACATTTTTATTCTGATACAACAATCATTTTTAAACAAATATCAAAATTGTATGTTTTTAATTTAAAATGATTGATAAAAGACTTATATAAATTTAACATAATTTAATTAATAATTAATTTTATCTAGTCCAATTATTTAAGTTTAAAATAATTTACCCATGTATTCAACATATATTGATTTGAAAATTAAAATTGGTAATGTAATTTTTATAATCAACCAAATTTTGATTGTGTTCAATAAAGTCATCTTAGAAATAATTACTTTGAAATTTTAATTCTTTTACTGTTAGTTCCACGCGCTCAGAAATGATAATGTTAAATCAGTAAGTTATTTATTAAAAGTTCCTTTGTTATATTGATATAATTTAAGTTGATCGAAAAAAAGTTTATTAATTTACTTGTTAAATCTGACATACCACTATACGAATTTCTATTTTCTTGATTATGAAACTTTGATCAGTTAACAATTTCCACATCTTAATACTTCGTTTATCAATAATTACTCCACATTTCTCGTTTCCGGATAAATGTCTCACACGTTCATTTCCAACTAATTAATTCAATTAATGAACAACTGCATAGAATTTGTTATTAAAAAGATTGCAAATGCCCGTCTCACAACCGAAGGCGGTGACATTTGCATATCAAAAAAAAAAAAAAACTGCAACCGACGGCGTCACTGTCGAGGTCGACTTTATTGAACGCGCGATTATAAAAACATGGTGAGACCGACCGAATTCGCTCTCAAAGACATTGGACAAGCGTTTTAATTTCTTAAAACAATTCACTCAAGGCAATTACAGTCGCAACTTCAAACGTGCGCCATTTCAATGATAAAAGGTCATTTGAAATGTAAGCTTCTTACTCTTGATGGAATTTTTGAGTTCTATAGCGAGCGCGTCTATGATCCCTCCTCCGCGGACGAGATAAGGACCTCACATAAATAATGCATTTTCACCGCTGACTTAGAAAAGCGGGAAATTTCAATAACAAAGACGCGATTGGCGGGAGAATCAAAATGAAAAGTCTTGTGACGCGACTCGAGCGTCGCGCGCGCGATTGTCTTTCACTTTTTCTCACGAGCTCGGCATTAAGGTCGTTTGCCCGCACCTTTTGTTGTTTTTTCCTCCCACCTCGACGTTCCTCCAGCTCCATCCGACGGAGCCACTTTCAACTGAAAACCTGTTAACCTACTTGAGTCAGTCTTTGAGCTACTTTTGCTCGCAGGTGAACGCGTGCGGAGCCGAGC
>JABFOV010006909.1:0-10069 GCA_022817685.1 Aradophagus sp. ZL-2020
AATGATGTGTACAAGACCAACTGTATCAGTATGGTAACAATGTAGAACATGTGAGCGTGGAGTCGAGTTGGTTCTAGACTATCTGCAATGAGTGCACAACAGGTATTAAGCTATATTGTGTAGCTAACGATGCATTACTTAGTACATAATGTTTTATATTTTTGAAGTCTGTTGTCATCTGGTATTATCTTTTTTTTTTTTTTGGGTGCCTTGGATTAGATTAAAAAACCAGTCTTGGACTTTTTTTTTTTTTTTTTTTTTTTTTTTTTGTAAATATTTCTTATTTAAAAAGTGTTATGTAAATTTAATCGATTATTCTTAGAATCAATTACCGTAATACAATAATCAATTATTATTAATCGCATCTAACGATTAATCACCTTTCGATTAATTGCAACTTTTTTATTAGTCGCCCATCCCTATTTTCGACTGCGTTGAAATTTCACGCGCGATGAAAAGGCGACGTTCTTTTGCGAATATGTAACGTGAAATAAATTGGTGGAGGAGAAATAAAAAAAAAGTGAGAGAGAAGAAACGGGCGCGAGGAAGAAGAAGAACGAACGCGGTGAGATTTTCGAGGTTTCGATAATCACCGTATTGGCGTGGAATGAAAAATAAAGCAAGCCTTCTTTCATTTTCGATAATTTTGTTTTCGTGAAATCGAATTTCGCGGTTATCTCATTCGAGTCACTCGAAGTGAGTCAGGTTTATTTAAAAATGTATTACGTGCGCGAAAAGGGGGCAATTATAGAGCGGAGTGAAAACGTGTGGTGAACACCTTACAAAAAGTATTGAATGTGAAGAAGTAAATACAATAAATTGAACAATAATTTAAAATATTGACCAATGAAGTTGTTCTATATTCAAAATAGAACAATTTCAATGATCAAATATCGAAGGTCCAGTTTAATTTAAAATATTGTCTATCGAGGTTATTTTACTTTAAATGAAGCAATTTTATTAGTTATTTTAAATCTTCAACTTCAACTCTACGGTATAAATTAATGTTATCAGATTTGTGGGAAAAACCCTCGAATCTGACAACTGCAACTGTTGTCAGTAATAGTGGTTTTTTCCCACGAATCTGGCAGCCTTGGCATACATACTTTAAATTTACAAACAATTTTTACACAGGGTGGCCAGTTTCTGGAAAACCTGGAAAAGTTAAAGAATTTTACCAGAAATCAGGGAAAATTAAAAAGGTCAATTAAAAATCATTCAAATGTCACAAATAACTAAAATTACGTTCACTAATTTTTCATATCTCATTTCGCTTCATTTTTATATATAAAAAAAATGCATTGCTAAAATGATAAAGAGTTTTTGATGGTTATTTTTTAATATTATAGAAACAAGTTATTCTTATATGAGGAAATATGTACTCAAATATATCAAATTGTTTTATCAAAAAGTCAGGGAAAAGTTGTTTAAAACCTCTAGAAAACCTGGAAAAGTCAGGGAATTTTATTTTATAAAAATAGTGGTCACCCTGTTTCAGTGCATATAACACAAGTTATTCGATATTTAACATTATTTTCTACAGTATAAAAATTGAATTAGGTGAAAACAATGTTTTCAAACAATTCAATCCCATGACGTCACATTACAACGTGACTATTGAAACAATCACAATAAACAGAGAAGATCAAAAAGCGACGAAATAAAAATAAAAAAAAAGAAAAAACGAAAAAAAACCGGCCTCGTTAACCGCGAGTCGGTGACGTCGCTGGTCCCGATTGTTCCGAAATCGCGTGCATTCATTGGCCGCGGTATCAGATGCGCGGGCGCCCTCTTGCGGCTTGTTATCAGCGCCGCTACATCTTATTTTACGCGGTCGTCAGGTGGCGCGACATTTCTATGCTCGGACTATGACGTCGGCGTTGAGGCGAACGAGGCCAACCCCTGACTTGCGCTCGACGCAAATTGACCGCTTGTGGGAAAGAGGTTCGCGGACCTTTGAGCCACGCGAGGAACAACGAGACGGAGACAAGGATGGCCGGCGCGAGGCGGAGGGGCCGATGGGGAATCCCACGAGGGCATTCACGGTTGGCCGGGTGTGATGCGCGCGCACACACCCAACCTTCGATCCATTTAATGATCCCCGGCAACATTCGTTTTTATCAGACGTCCGATGTTTTGCTTTTGTTTTCGCCCGTTTACTTTCCTTTACTTCGCTGCTTGTTTTTGTTCACACTGAAGGTTGTTGATGTTATTGTTTACACTGGATGATGGTCTTGTTTATATTTAGTTTAAATAGGGTGGCCATTTTCTGGAAAACATGGAAAACCTGGAAAAGTCAGGGAATTACGTTGGTCAGGGAAAAGTCAGGGAAAAGTCAGGGAATTTTACCAGAAATCAGGGAAAATTTAAAAGGTCAATTACAAATCATTAAAATGTCAAAAACTAAAATTACGTCCACTTATTTTTCATATCTCATTTCGCTTCATTTTTATGTATAAAAAAAGATGCATTGCTAAAATGAATAACAGTTTTTGATGATTATTTTTTAATATGATAGAAACAAGTTATTCTTATATGAGGAAATATGTACTCAAACACATCAAATTGTTTTATCAAAAAGTCAGGGAAAAGTTGCTTAAAACCTCTAGAAAACCTGGAAAAGTCCGGGAATTTTGTTTTATAAAAATAGTGGTCACCCTGTTAAAAAATGGGAAGGTGACCTTTAAGAAGACACCATCATTAGTTGTAATTTTTTTTCAATTAGAATAAATTTTGTTGCAATGAAGGTCGTTGATGTTTTTATTCGCATGAGTCGTCAGTCTAGGATGTATGTACAGTTTGAAGAATAAGAAGGTGACCTTTGAGAAGGTCACTACAATGTGTTCTGATTTACTTTAATTAAAATGATTTTGTCTGCAGTGAAGGTCGTTGTTGTTATTGTGTATATCGGATGTCACTTTCGTTTATATTTACAGTTTGATAAAATAGGAAGGTTATTCAGGTGACCTTTGAGAGGACACTACAATTTGTTTTGATTCGATTTAGTTGAAATTTTTTTGTTCGCACTGAAGGTCGCTGATGTTATTGTTTCCATTGAATGTTAGTCTTGTTTATATTCACTGTCTGAAAAATGGGGAGGTAACCTTTAAGAAGGCACCACAATTGATTTTGATTTAATTTAATTTAATTTAATTAGAATGTCTGCAGTGAAGATCGTTATTGTTATTGTTATTGTCATTGTATTATTACTCTTGTGTATATTTACGGTCTGAAAAATATGAAGGTTTTTAAAGTGACCTTTGAGAGGACACTAGAATTTGTTTTGATTCAATTCAGTTGAAATAGTTTTGTTTGCATTGAAGGTCATTAATATTATTGTTTGCATCGGACATCGGTTTTATTTATATTTACGATTTGCAAAATGGACAGGATTTGTAGGTGACCTTTGAAAGTGTACCATAATCAATTTCGATAACATTAATTTCAACTGGCACCATTGTTAATGTATTTAAGAACCATTTATTCGTATTTTTTCTTCCCGAGTAAAAGAAAAAATGTCTTACAAAACGATAACAAAGGCAGTTTTCTTGTTTACCTTTCATCAACATTTCAAAACATTATTCTCCATGTTTATACCCATCCCCGCAGTCCATTCATCGTCCTTCTCTCGTCTTGACCTTTTCTCTCTTCAACGCAACTGCATCAATCACGGACTTTAACGCAAAACGTTTATAAATATCAATTACAACTTACCGACATCGTCGTAAAACAGTCCGCGTAGTTGAAAAGCCAGAAAAAGGAGCGAGAAAAAAAGCAAAAAGAAAAAGAAAAAAAAACACAGAAAAACGTCGATATGCGATAAACGGGCGTAAAAAGGCCCGACGTGTTTATTATTTTGCTGGAAATCAATGGAACGTGCGAGGTAGCGAAAGGTTATTCATTAGCGCTATCCCGTGTCGTTGATACGCGCAATAAAATGTCCCCCGCCTCCCGCCCCCCGTGCCGAGTTGTCCCCGCGTCCAAAACAAATTACGGCAAGCGAGGCATTGATAATCGGAGACGCGCGACAACCGCGGGTTATTTGTAAAAATAATGACTGGGAGATGGTACCACAGTATAGTGATTTTGAAAAATGTATATGGTAGATTTTTAATTGCAACTTTTACATCGCAACAAAGCAAATTGATTTTTTTTTCTTTATTTACGAGATATAAAAGTTTTAATATTTTCATTCATGTAAGGTTCGTCAATAAATGCCTTGGATTGTAAAATAAACAAAAAGAAAGAAATAACCTTAAATATGAAAAGTAAGAATTAAATATATGCAGAAAAAAATATAGAAGTTACATGTGGAGCTCGTAATTAAGGCTCGTAATTAAAAATCAATATTACAGTCGACTCTTATACTGTCGACATTCGACTATTCAGCTCACTCGATCCTTGAATTAATTTTCTCTTCGTTTGCAGACAAACCCTCTGAGTCAATAATGGCGGCAATTTCAAATGTTATAAAATTGACTTTGATTAGTCTCAATTATGTTAATTAAACAAAAATGTTCGAAAACTACTCAAATCATAAAATTTATATTACTTTATACTTCACAATATAAAAGATATATGCCGAAAATATAAATTACTTCACAAACACTTCTTCTGGTGGCGCCAGCGTCGACGGCGCTGCGACCGCTCTCTCCCAACAGCGCCATCTCGCGTAAAATCTTTCGAGACCACTCGACAAAGGCAATTTGAAATCGAGTATCAACTCCACTGCGTTGCTGCGGCTTATTTACGGCAAGACCAGTAATGGAAGAAACGTGCGACGACTGCTGAATATCTTTTATCAAAATCATGGTGTCGGGAGGGGGAGGGGGGGTACCCCGAGGGAACCAACGCAGCGAGCGGAATGTTCCGAATATGGGCCAGGCGCGCGCACCGCGAGTTAAATGGCCGTTTATGGAAAAGCAATTGCGTGCGGCAGATTAGAGAATTATGCTGACGGTTATCATCGATGTTCGGCGCGATTTTCGTGCGCGGCTTTAACGAGGATATGAAAGTAAGGCGATCGGTGGAACGCAAAGGTCGCTCGATTGGCAATCTCGTTCGCTCGGGCCTCTCGTGTTTCAGACTTTTTGGACGGTCGATAATTTATGGGGCTGCAAGTTTTCGTTCGTTTTGTGTACGTGCGTGTATAAATGTCCGTTTATCGGGATGCTGTTGTATCGGGGAGGGTTTATATGGGAATGTTTACGGGAAAATAGTTGTATATCAGTATTTAATTTTTTAAACGACAGTTTGTTTAGAGCAATTGAAAAAGGTAGTGCAGATATTTAAGAAATAATGTGAGTAAAGTGGGTAATTTTTATTTTTTTATTCATTATTACTTATTATTTATTTGTATTTTTTATTAATTAGAAATATTAGTTAGGAAGTAATTGCGAGATAAAAAATTATGTATATAGGAATTTATTCACTGATGTGAGTTTGTTAATAATTTGATTCTTTCCTATTGCTTGTATATTGAATCAACCTTGGTTTCACCGAGAAAACAATATAGTACAATATGGATTGTAAAATTTCCAGCATGATTATTGGTCGAAATAAAGGAATCGAACAATGTCATTGGCTACAGTTAGTTATGATATGATGTCGCAAATAGTTTACTATATGAAATTGTCCACGTTATAATATATGTTGCGGTGATTATAATATGGTTTTCTCAAGGTTTGTTTGAGGTTCTATATACTAAGAAGATTTAAATTTCGGTGGATCTAAATTAAAGATTCATGATTGAAGATTCTATACTGATGATTTTGTATTGAAAATTAAATATGAAAGATTTTATATTATAGATTATACACTCAAGATTCAAGATTGAAAGTTATATTTATTGAAGATCCTATAACACAGACTACATACTGAAGATTTTGAAGATTAAAAATTGTATAGTGAAGATTATATATTAATGATTAAGTATCAAAGAATTATATAATTAAAATGAAATACTAAAGATCCTATATTAAGGATATAACATTGAAGATTTAAAATTAAAAAATATATAGCGAAGATTATGTATTGAAGATTCTATATTGAAGATAAAACATTGAAATTATATCGTCAAAATTATATAATGATGATTAAATTCTGTAGATTCTACTTATAAAATTTAAGATTAAAAGTTATATATTAAAAATTCTATGCTGAAGATTCTGTAATAATGATTGAACTTTAAAGATTTAAGATTGAAAATTATACAGTGAAGATTATATATTGAAAATTACTTATTAGAAACAAAAGATTTACGAGAGAAGATTTACGACTTTAAGTTTTACATTGAAGAATCTACATAAAAGACAAAACATTGGAAATTGAAATTTGAAAATTGAAAATTGTATTGTGAAGATTATATAATGATTAAATATTGAAGATTTTACTTAAAAGACTGAATTTTATATACTAAAAATTCTAAATTGAAGATTGTATATTAAAAACAAAATATTAAGCATTTTATATTAAAGATTAATCTTTGAAGATCTACGACTATAAGTTATACATTGAAGATAAAACGTTGAAAATTTAAGATTTAAAATAATATCGCGAAGCTTATACAATGATGAATACATACTGAAGAATCTACATTAAAGATTTAAGATTGAAAATTATATACTGAAAATTCTCCATTGAAGATTTACAATTGCAAGTTATATATAAGAAGATTTTATATTAAAAAAAAACATTAAAAATTGAAGATCGAAAATTATCTAGTGAAGATTGTATAATGAAGATTAATTATTGAAGACAAAATGACGAAAATATGAAATTGAAGGTTGTATACTGAAGATTTTATACCTAAGATTAAACATTGAAGATTCAAGATTAAAAATTATATACTGAAGATCGAAGCTGAAGAAGATTTATGGATTACCTATTAAAATTTGTATGTAAATATTTGTCCAAATGTTGGCATTTATTACACGTACATTGAACGACACTCAATTTGCTTCAAGTGACCAAGTTTTTGCGAACATCACGTGAAGATACTTCGAACTCAGTGGGTGATTCCGCGCGATTACCTCGGGAGGCGAGAAACATTTCCGTTGATAAATAGAGTAATAAGCAACGAGACTGTTCCCAGTGAATCGCAACATGCGAAACGATCCAATCATCGTCATCGCCACCATCATCATCATTACAATCATTGGCGCACCCGCGCAACGTAACTAGTCATTCCGAGATTGGAGCTCGAAAAATAATATGCCTCTGGTGATACACACATTTATCACTTACGCGAATATCCCGGCGCTACCGCATTACGCGACATTCGACCACATCCTCCGATAGATGAAAGTAATTTTTTTAAGCGAGCAATTTATGACTCTTTATTCTAGACGTATTATCTAAAATGAGCTTCGAGATTCGAACGTTAATAAACGAAAATTGACTAACACGTGATGATTTAATATTGAAATATTTTACTTTGCAAAAATGCGTTTTATTCAACCTGTTCATGTTCACCCATTCTTGTAACGTACCTTGGAATGCGTGCTTTACTGCGTTGTAAAATCAAGTCTCATTTTATAATTCAATATTATTTCATTTCAAGATGATTATTTGTTAATTGAAATTTCAAACGGCTATTAAGAACGGAATAAAACATGGCGGGAAATTCGTATGACAAAATTCAGATTCAAACTGAGCTCATTGTTTATATTTTACACAAAATAATTAAAATGTAGAATCTGATAATTTCTAATTGAGGATCGCTATATTCAATGGTCATTAATAACGGAACAAAACGTGGCGGGAAATTTGATGTCAAGATTTCGAATTACATAAAGCCAAACTTTTATTTTTCGAACACACAGAGAAATAGATAGTTAGGAGAACTACCTATATAGTTATTTTAAATATTTCGGATAGTTAATTATATTACCTAGAGATATTGAAGGATTTTCTGCAAATAGCCAAGAAATTAATTATTAAACTAATCAAAGTAAATATCTAGTCAGATGATATGAATATCTAGATAATCAATGTGCACTCACAAAAAGGATACATTGAGTGAAGAAAAATATTCTTGGTTTAAGACAAAATGTATCTTGATATTTTGCCAAGAATAAATTTTCTTAGTGAAAAAATCGATGTAATTTTGAGATACCACAATTTCGAACCACGAATCTCACAGCCGTTAATAACAGAACTAAATGTGGCGGGAAATTTGAATTGTCGTGGTAAAAGGAAGTGATATTCTCCCCCGTTTTTTCCCCCCTCAGCCGCGTTGCAGTGACACGGAGTCGCGCACGTAAAGAGCGCCGCCAGCAAAGCGAAAGATCATGTAAACACGTGTAATTACATGGCGGCGATTAGCATTTTTCGAGCGCCCGGCTCTTATGCGGAAAGTAAGCCGAGAAGATCCTAGGAAATGCCCCGCACGAGATGCTGGCCTGGCCGCGAGCACGCAACAGGATTTCGTGCCACGCCGGCACGCGCTACGCTATGTGTGCGCCGCAATAAATACGATCGCATGCCATCTTCCTTGTTGCCTTTTTACGATCGCCCGCTGGAATTGTGCAATCTAAGTTCGGGCGATTCATCGCGCGGCTTTGCCTTTCCACTTTGACGCGACTTTTTTGCGAAATTACGACAGATTTGTGGGAAAACCCACCGAACTGACAGTTGGACATGTTGTCAGTTTTGGTGGCTTTTCCCACGAATCTGGCAACGCTGCTTTCGACGTAAAGGAAGTGTGTGTAAATTTTGTTTTGTTTTTTTTTATTTTTTAATCACGCTGAGAGAACACCTTATTTTAGTTCAATGGTATTCATATTTGGATACCAGGATTCAGTAAATATTGATTTGAATCGAATTTGTTTCGAATAAAAAAGTTAAATTAAAATAGAATGGAAACTTTTTAATAATTTTATGTAAATTGTGAAAAAAGGTAAGTAATGTTTCAAAATAGAGAAAGAGCGCTGTAATTAATTCCTTCACATTCCATACTCTGATAACATTCTTATTATTTGATATATTTTAATTATCTTTTTTAATTCAATTAAACGCAGTCTGCAGGTTAACGACCGATTATCAACAAAGGCAAAGTTAATTAAATTTCGTTCAAATGATCTCTTGCGGTTGCACAATAATGTATTAAACGTCGATTTACTTTTAATTGCTATAATATAAGGCACAGCAATGCAAATTAAATTTAACACATTTCACGTTCAAAGTCAAATTCCACAAGAATTATCAAGCCGAAATTCAAGATGTTGTGTTTCGAAAATTAACACGAGAATCAGGAAAGCAAATTTCAGAAAATCATAAATTCGAAATTTATTTATGTATATTTTTTATAAATATTGTTTTATATGATTTTTTTAATCATTACTCAAATGATGCACTTGTTATTTCCTCAAGAAAATTGTAGATCTTATGATCTTGAAGTTGATTGTGTAAGCTTTTTATTCGTTACGTGATTTGTCGAGGTTTTAAGTTTCAATTTTGAATTATAAAAAAAAAAGATAGTTCCTTTGACATTTCAGTCTTTGAAATTTATTATTATTAGTAGTTAAGGTTACAGATAATTTAAAAAATGATTTGTAATGTTTTACATCATATATTTTCATTCTAAGAACATTTTTTATAAAAACTGTATATATATCATGAACATTAAATCATGAACATTAAAAGTTATAAAATTTCATAGGGATTTCTGAATACAAAACTTATTTGACGTAATTTTGCAAGACAATATTTATAAATTTAATAATAAAATATATTTCGTAAATAAATTATAAAATAAGTAGATAAACAATTGATAAAAGTAGATAAAACTATAAAAATTTCAAAGGAATGTTTTTTTTTTTTTTAAGAATTTTAATTTTCATCTCCCATTTTTCAGAATTTGAAAAAAAAAAAAAAAAAAAAAAATAGTTATAATCTAAACTCTTATACACATCCAACTCCCCCCCCTCTTTTCCCTCGTCACACATCTCCCGTCCCACTCGTCTTTCACTTCTCTTCTTTATTATTTTCTCTTTTTTCTTATACTTGTCCATACTCATCTCATCCACGATCTAGCTGATACAATGTTCTGCCTCTCTCTTGTCCACGC
>JABFOV010006910.1:0-10068 GCA_022817685.1 Aradophagus sp. ZL-2020
AGAAATTAGTAGGAGAAAAATTATACTTTCATTTTGTTACATACAAGCGTTTGCAACGTTTTATTTATCTTCTGCTGCTTTCCACATAACGACATTTTACTGTATTATTTATTTTTTTATATTAATTTTTTAAAGTTCATATAATTATTTGGAAACCAAAAATGTGTGTATTACATTTATCGAAAAAAAAAAAAGAAACTGATCTATTTATATCTATATTTAAAATTTTTCATTACGTCTTTGTAGCTATGCTGTTGACATTTAAATTCATTGAAATTATAAGCCAATACATTTTTTTATTTTTAAATTTTTTTTTACGTAATGTAACATTTAAAATATGTAAATTTTTAATTTTTTGTTAATTTTTTTCAGCTACAATTGCAATTCAAAATGGACAATATAAACTTCAATGATTTGCTGTCGAATCCGCAGCTGCTGCAAGCTTTAGCAACAATTATGACTGCTGCCAAAGACAAGGAAAATTACGCTGAAAAAAAAGATACTGTGGACACCACTGATTGTAAGAATAATTATGCTGCTTCTGTCGCTGGTCCGTCCAAAAGTGACTCAAATAAAATTTCGCCAAAAAGAAGTGCCGAAAATGCAGAAAGCGAGACTGAATGGACCGTAGCGACTAATAAGAAGACGAAGACAATGAACCCCGAGTTATTGTTATTAAAAAAAAAAGAGCAAGCGCTTTTGCAAGAATTAAGCTGTATTTGGGAAAAAGTAGATCGTCTTAGATTTTCGTATAATATATATGCAACTTGTGTGCGCAACGTTCGCAATAAATACTTGCAACAACAACGAAAAATCAGAGAAAATAGAAATAAGCAGAAACCGCATACTTTGAAGTTAGAAGATTATTTGTAATTTTTTTTTCTAATATAAGATGTTAAAAATTTAAATATTATTACATTTATATAAATTACTTTTATTAAAAAATTGTAAAATTTACAGAAACAGTATATATAATAAAACTATTTAAAGTTGGAATATATTGTAGTTTATTTTTATAATGTAACCTAGAGTACGTCTGAAATCTAAGTATGTCTAAAGTATTACAATTTCATTCTTTAATGTTTTGAAATTTTGAAATTAAAATTTGTGGATAAAAAACACGTACATTTTGTATTTTTCAACGTTTATTAGAAAAAGAGAACTAAAATTGAATACCATTACATAAAATAAATTCCATTTAAAATGTACATGTATATTCAGAAGTAAAACTTGAAAATGTCATATTTTTTTAATAATAAAAGTTGATAAGTTTTAAAAGTTTTGATAAGAAATTGGGTCACCCTATTTATCCATACTCGACACGATCCATACTCGACACTATCCATTTTCGACACAATCCATACAGGTTTAGATAATCATATCGAGTATGAATCCTGTCGAGTATGGATCGTGTCGAGTATGGATAAATAGGGTGACCCAAGAAATTTTTTATATTTCTTGTCACTAGTCTAGGTGAATATAAACTGTATATATTTAATTTTTGTATTTTATTTATAATTCTCGACATATGATAATTTAACTTCCCTAAATTATTTAATGCAATTGTTTAATTTTAAATCTTTTTTTAAATAATTGGAATTGTACGAATTGGACTTTAATGAAGATTACATAGATTTTTATAAAAAACTAAATCAAACACGTATAATTATATAATCATAATTTGTCCTGAATCTTTCCTCTTTATCATGTCTTTCTTAATTATTATGGAAACTTTTATGTCTCTTTAAAGTTGGCAACGCTAGAAACAAAAACAAAAGGCGCCAATTCACAATTCTCACACCTCATTTTTCTCTGCAGGAATCTTTAAAATCATTGTTGTGACTAAAAAGTCATTAAAAGGTGGATATTATAGGAACATTGACTGCAAATCGAGGATTGAGGAAAAAAGAAAGTTCCAAATTACTGGTTCGTATAATTATACTGGCACATGCATGTTCAAGAACGTCTTAGATAATTTAATAGGTTATATTTTTATAGGTTATATTTTTATAGGTTATATTTGCATAAAATAATTAGTTATGTGTAGAAATTTTTTATGTTTTAACTCTTTTGTATACTAGATATAAAAGTTGAAATCATCCAATAAACTGTCATTTACAATATTAATATAAAATTAAATTTTTTTTTACAAAATATGAAAGTGTGTATTGAAATATTTGGAATTCAATTTTGTAAACAAATGTATTATAATTTATTTTTACAGGTACTTACTGTCATTAAAAACTGAGACACTCAAGCAAGCAATCTGGGACGCCCAAGAAATTTGTAAGTAGGAAAATGAATAAAAATTTCACAACGTTTTTTTTGCAACAGATTTCATAGAAAATACACTCTCGTCGATGGAAAATTAAAAGTAGAGCTTAAATTTATATCATTACAATTCATAACAAAAATTTTTTTTTTTACAAATCTTTTTTTTAATTCAAATTTAATTGAAGTTTGAGTTCGTTTCAAATAAACGTTGCAATATTCCTGAACATAGTAGGAAAGATATCATTAACGTGAAATTTGCAATACTGTTTTCTACCAATTGTATTAAGTTAACTTAAGTTAATTTAATACAATTATAGAAAACAGTTGAGTTCTGTAATTAAATTCTACAAATTATATTAATAACATTATTTCTAGATTAAATTTGTCGCAAAATAAAAACAAAAAATTTTTTTTTACATAATTTAATTCATTATTGCTTATCACAGTTTATACAATTTTTTTATTTATTTGCAGGGCTAAACAAAATAATCGAAATCGCACGATGGATAGAAGAAAGAATAAGAATCATAAACCTAAAGGCGAAAATATTAAGAAGTCAGTCGACCCCATGGAGTCGAACAAGGAACCAACCAAAGAAGAAATTAGAAAAGCATTAGCTTTGATTGAACAATTAAAACATAAAAATATAAATTTAGATGAAAGTGCGAATGAAGATAAAGCGGAAGAATCATTATACATGGAAGCAGCAAAAATGTGGATTAAAGAACAAGAGGAAATAGAAAGACTCCAAAAAAGAGAGAATGAAATTAAAAGAGAGCTGGTTAGTATTTGGGCGAAAATAGACGACTTGGAAAGGAAACAGCATGTAGCGTTGAGCCGGAACTAAATACAAAAATATTTCTATTACTTTTTTTTTTTGAGAAAATAAATCAATAACAAGTGTTTCTTTTTTTTTTTTTATTTCTAATTACATTGTTCAATACAATTAAAATACATAGGTATGTAAACCAAGATGTGGAATAAAAAAAAATCAATTCATGTAAATTCATGTCTTCTTTTTTTTGTGCCTAACATAAGTGACCTGGAAAAAAGAGAAACTATGAATAAAAATTCAATTTTTAATTAAAAAACAATGTATAAATTTCTTGCTTAAACAACTTCGACTTGACATACAATCAGCTGAAGTTTGAGTTTCTTTATTGGAAGCTGCTTCAAGTTGATCCTTATAGCATTTTTCTTTTGCCATTTTTTTAGTGAGTATATATATGCTCACAATCACAGTTTTACTATTGTAAAAACCTTTAATTCAATTGTTTTTTTGTTACTTCAATCAGAAAACAAAAAAATCAAACATATTTTAAAATAATGAATAATCGACAAACGTAATTTCTGAATTTAATCAGTTGTAACCAGATGTCCCAAGGATACTGTAAACGTGCTTTAAAATGTAATCCATACAATGGATTCGATAGAGAAACTTATGTTAGACCGCACTCAGTCCATTGTACGTACACCAGTTCCGTGCGCCACCGAGTCGAGTACGGTACGACCAAGACTGATTCCGGTGTACAAGGGACTGATTATTGTCTACCATATATTTCTCTATCGACAGAATCTTATGGATTATATTTTTCAGCATAGTTACAGTGTTCTTCACATGTTTCGTTACTTTTCATTAATTTCAGAATTTGTGTTTTCAGGTAAATATTCATTTTTAATTATGTGACTTTTTTTTTGTTTTCTGGATTTGAAGTAACAACAGCATAACTAATATATACGATTTTGTTAATAATAAAACTGTTATTGTAATTGTAAATCAACTTAATAAAAGAATGGGGGGAAAAATTTATAACAGTAAATTCAAATTCTGCTGAAAGCGTGATGACAATGACAAAGAAACTCGCATGTCATTTAAACCAGCAAAAAAGATATAATAAAAATAGTGCGCCTACTTAAGGGTTAAGTATTAAATTCTTGCAAATTAATAATTAACTAAGGATAAAAAGTTAACAGCAAAATCTTCGTCGGGAATCATTTTTATGTCGTGAACTCATTTTTTGGTGGGATAACGGTGTCTTTAGCTCGACATTTTTGAATGATTTTTGCGATTGGTTTACCAATTAATTGAGATCAATTGTCGTTAAAGGGGGTAACGGAATAAGGGGAGTCGAAGTGCCTCGAAGAGTTTAATAAGTTTTGACTAAAATAATCTATTACTAACCTTAAAAAAATAAGTCGAAAACGCTTTTTATCATTTAGTATTGCTTCATAAAACATAATAGTAGAAAAAAATTTGTTTTATTATACATTATTCATAAAAAAATTCGTCTATTAACTTGCATGCAAATGTGCACAAACTAAACTATCGATAACTATTTATAATGATAAAATGAACTACTATATACAATTTAGAAGTGATTCCGTGAATAAACGCGGAATCTTTACTCGATTGAAATATTGTCGAAAGCCTTCATTTTAGGGTGAGTCATTTTCTATTGATCTAATAAGTAAACGCACTTGTAAAACAGAGTATACAACACGAACATACTTTTATCCAGGAAAATAAAATTTACGTATGTTAATGTATATTAATATAACTTAAAAAAAAACACTGTTCGTGATTTATGAGAGTAACATTATACGTGACTTTAGTTTTTTCAAGTTGTCGCCTGATCTATCAGTCGAAAAGTCACGATCTTTGAAATTTCAAAATTAGCAAAAAGAGGACTATAAATGGTATTTGGGCCGTATTTGTACCTACATAACAACCCTATGAAAATATCAATTTTCTTTGCAGAATTTCATATGCTCAAAAACATTTTTAAATAAAATTGAGTAAAGATTCCGTATTTATTCACGGAATCACTTCTAAATTGTATATAGTAGTTCCTTTTATCATTATAAATAGTTATCGATAGTTTAGTTTGTGCACATTTGCATGCAAGTTAATAGACGAATTTATTTATGAGTAATGTATAATAAAACAAATTTTTTTCTACTATTATGTCTTATGAAGCAATACTAAATGATAAAAATCGTTTTGGACTTATTTTCTTAAGGTTAGTAATAGATTATTTCAGTCAAAACTTATTGAACTCTTCGAGGCACTTTGACTCCCCTTATTCCGCTACCCCCTTTGCTGAAATTCGTTTGTTATGAAATGTACTAAATGTAATTTTAGTTTTTGACATTCTTGCTTGAAAATGGCTACTTTCGGCGCAGGTTATGTGAACCGTAAGTTGACGTTTTGAAGCGAATGCCGTAAGTTGACAGCGGGCCTTAAGTGGCTACTTTCAAGCACTCCTGTCATAAAATATCGTACACGCCATGAGCCGAAAGTAAACAATCCGGGTCGAGTAAGAAGCTGCAGCACGAGAAATGAGCTCGGGCTGCCAAACATACACTCGGGCCGCCTTCGGCGGCCCTCGTGCTGCTTTGGCAGCCCGCACTCATGTCTCGTGCTACAACTTCTTACGTTACTATTACATTTACAACATACCCAATTTTTATTATAATTTTATTTCTTTTGCAGGTATTTTGCAACCATTCCAGAAATAAAGTAGACAAGAAACATTTTTTAAAGTGTCAGCGTTTGTACAAAAGTGGTAAATTGAAAGAAAAAATAGTACAAATTCTTAACGAGAGAAATAATAATGATCACATTTGTATAATAAATAATGATACAAATAAAATTAATAATAATTCCTCATCTCATGTGACTAAAGACGAAATAACAGTAGCTTGCACATCAAGTGGTAACGATGAAGAGGTTCACAAATCGAGCCATTCTCCGGGCTGTTTATCTAACAGTTTAAAATCGACTGTCAATTGCCCTGACAGCCGTTCCCTTCATCACGTTCACAAATTGAACAATGAGGAAACAAACTCTGTTCGCAGTGATGATGAGAAGGCTCACAAATTGAGCCATTATCTGTATCATTATTACTGTTGTCAGAATCACATTTTATTGAATCGTTATTGTCATCACTAGATGATACGACACCATTTTTTTTTAGATTTTACTGTTTTTCTAATTACTTTTCTTTTTTTCAATGTGTCTTTATAAAGTTCGTCTTTCTCGTCTGTGGTCTCACTGCTGTACGAATCTGAAACTTCATCATGTGAAGTATTTACATCTGTTGTTTTTAGTTTCCTAACTTTTTTGGTTTTTAAACATTTATGTTGTTTTGTATTTCCGTTTTCGCTATCATCTGTATCATTATTACTGTTGTCAGAATCACATTTTATTGAATCATCACTGTCATCAATAGATGATATGACATTAATCTTTTTTTTTGATTTTGCTGTTTCTCTAATTATTTTTTTATTTTTCAATATGTTTTTGTTATGTTCGTCTTGTTCGTCTGTGGCCTCGCTGCTGCACAAATCTGTAACTTCATCAAATGAAGTATTTCCATCGGTTGTTTTTAATTTCCTATATTTTTGTCTTTTTAAATATTTATGTTGTTTTATATTTTCATGTTCGTTTTCCTTTGTGTCACTATTACTATTGTCATAATCACATTTCACTGAATCGTCACTATCATCACTGGATGATATGACACCACTTTCCTTCTTTGACTTTGCTGTTTCTTTAATTTTTTTCTTATTTTTCAGTATATCTTTATATTTTTTATCTTCTTCATCCATAGTCTCCCTTCTGCAAGAATGTGAAACTTCATCATTAGAAGTATTTTTATCGGTTGTTGTATTATCGTTATCTTCATTATTAAAAATTTCTTCAAAACAGGTTTTCCTTGCAAGAATTACCTTTCTTTTCATTTTACAATTACTTGCTGGAGGAATAACAATATTTCTTTCACTAGAATTAGACCTTTCTCTACTTATTTTGTTTGTTCCCAAATTTAGTTCCACACTTTCATCTTCTTCTTGATCTTTTAAGTCTGCAGCAGATAACTGTGTATGTTCATCTGTTTCAAAATTATCGGTTGAGAACACGATGTGTTTTTTTTCCGTGTATTTTTTATTATCCTGCAGATAACTTTTGTAAGGTTTAATTTCGTCACTTTCAGAATTGTAATCGTAAATGGCTGATTTTAAAGTAGTCGATGAGATATTTACAGACATGACATAACCTTCACTGTTATGTGTGTTTGAGGATTCATCCAATTTTGTGTCTGACACAAAATTCAAATCAGTATGAAGAGCATTAAAATCGTTATTTATTTTTTCCTTCAATAACTTATATCTTCTATTTTCGTCAGGTGTTTGTAATATTTTGATATTACTGTTGCAACATCCATTGCAGTCGAAAGTGCAAAAATGCAACACGGAATAAGAATTGTCATCAGTTGGGAGATATAATTTAATACACTCTTCATATAGTTCAGTGAATATTGCTATATGAAATTTTGAACAATCAAAATCATCAAATTTTGCAGTCGACGTATAGACAGCCCATTCATATACATGAATTTGCAATTGCTTTAGAACATTCACCATTCTGTCCCAATTGTCTTTTACGTAATTACAAATTTCTTTTTGAATTTCTTCGTTCCTATGTTCATTATTAAAATAAGACAAAGATAAACAACGGTATAATGTATTATCATATTCTGTTACATCAATTATATAATACTTATACAAATTATTAACTTCAAATGTTTCTTTGATATTCAATGTACTTTTCTCGTAATCTTCAAATGTAGTGTTAATATCGTTTTCCACAAAATCTTCCGGTTTGCGTAATGATGTTAATACATGTTCATTCTGTTTGCATTTCTTTGAGCCTTCAAAGAAATGAGCAGTTGTCTGCGATATTTGTGTATTAATATTCGTCGTCTCACCTAAGTCTGTATCTATCGAATATTGAATTGCTGTTTCAGTAACATTACTTACTTCCAGTGCGTCCTTGTGCACATTATTATATTTGCAATCACATTTTTCGTTAATATCTTCTGATATACGATCATGTGGAAGTAAATATTCAAATTTTCCATGATCAAGAAAACCAGTCTTGCATTGCAATGTTTTTGTGACATTATTTAATATGTAATCTTGTTCATTGCTCAATTTGCAAATAGATTTCGTTTCCTCGAGGTTCGATTTTTGAACTTCAGGAAATGAACGACTTTTGGGGAAAGTATTCGTCGCGCCCCAGCTATTATGTTTGCAGCTCTGAACAGGACATAATTTACGGGCCATCTCGTGACCTCTATCCGATTTGTGAGCAGTGTTCGCATCATCGCCGTTCAATTTACGATTCTCAGGAAATGATTGAGTTTTGATGCATCTAACAGTAGTTAAACCTAAACTATCAAGTGGGTAACTCTGAAGGTGACCCAATTTGTGAGCCACCTCTTCCCCACTGCTCGATTTGCGAGCAGAGTTCCCTTCCTTACCGTTCGATTTGCGAACGTGAGTAAGGGAAGGACTGTTAAGGCTGTTAATAGCCAAGTCAGATCTGCTAGTTGAACATCCCTGAAGGTGGCTCAATTTGTGAGCCATCTCGTCCCCACTGCTCGATTTGCGAGCACAGGTCACTTCCTCACCGTTCGAATTGCGAATGTGAGTAAGGGAAGGACTGTTAGGGCTGTTACTAGCCACGTCTGATCTGCTGAGTAAGCATCCTTGGAGGTGACCCAATTTGTGAGCCATCTCGTCCCCATTGCTCGATTTGCGAGCAGAGTTATCTTTTTCGCCGTCCGATTTGCGAACGTGAGTAATGGAGGGACTGTTAGTACAGCTACTAGGCAGATCAGATCTGCCAGGTAAGCCTCCCTGACGGTGGCCCAATTTGTGAGCCATCTCGTCCCCACTGCTCGATTTGCGAGCAGAATTCGTTTTCTCGCCGCTCGATTTGCGAACGTGAGTAACGGAGGAACCGTTGGCACAGCTACTAGGCAGATCAGATCTGCCAGGTAAGCCTCCCTGACGGTGGCCCAATTTGTGAGCCATCTCGTCCCCACTGCTCGATTTGCGAGCAGAGTTCGTTTTCTCGCCGCTCGATTTGCGAACGTGAGTAACGGAGGAACCGTTGGCACACCTACTAGGCAGATCAGATCTGCCAGGTAAGCCTCCCTGACGGTGGCCCAATTTGTGAGCCATCTCGTCCCGATTGCTCGATTTGCAAGCAGAGTTCGCTTCCTCACCGTTCAATTTGCGAATGTCAGGAAGAGAAAGGCTATCAGAGCAGCTATTAATCGAGTTAGAACTATCAAACAAGCAACTCTGAGGATGGCTCAATTTGCGGATCTCCTTACTGCTTCTGCTCGGTTTGCGAGCACATTTCGTTTTATTGTCGTTAGGTTTGCAGCGCTTTTGTAATGTTTTTAAAATTTCAGTTTTACATGTTACATCATATAAATGAATTTTAAACAAGTCTTTGGATTCCAGTAATTCCATCTGTTCTTTTAAAGTTGGATCTATTTTTAGCATAGAACAATGACCAGATTTCGTAGAACCTGTGAATAGTAACATGATTCTATTTTTTTTATTAGCAGTAACATATTTCGGATCCAAATGATAAATGAGTTTAAACTTATTTTCATCATCATGTGACTTTAGATAACATAAAATATCTAATTTCTTCAACATGCAAAACATTGTCATTTCAAATTCAGTTCCATAGACTTTGTTTTGTCAACATGAACTAAAATACTAAAATGTACTAAACTAAAATTCATTGTAAACATGAACTAATATTAATGAGATCAAATACCGATGCTAATGCTCTTTTAACAACGGGTGCAGCCGAAGAATGTAAGGTTAAATTGTTGAAAATTGAATGGCTAATGCCACATATTAAAGTGTCGGATAGAGAAAAAATTAAATTATTAAATTTCATTTCAAAAGATAAACCAATTTCCATGA
>JABFOV010006911.1:0-10069 GCA_022817685.1 Aradophagus sp. ZL-2020
GGATATAATCGTTCATTCATAACACTATTTATTGATGAATAAATATTAATTAGTCGGTGGCTCGTCATGTCAGGCATCGAGACAAGTATACGATTTCTCAGCATTTCAGTGTTCAACAAATGTTTCATCCGATAAGCTTCGTTGCGAAAACATCGGGTGAGCTTGATTAAATAATAATACTTCTGTCATTGGCTACACAATTTAATCAGCATCGCGCGCCAAACTGCACCGCGACCGACCGCAAATTCACGCTTATTTTTCGGCGCTGCAAGATTTAGCGCGCGAAAAAGCGCGCCGGAAGTTTTATCGGCGATTCGGTCGAGTGGGTAGAGTCATTGAATTGACCAGACAAATCGCACGTCGGGATTACCTATCTCGAATCGTAACTTCAACGGGCGATTATTCATTTAAATGCCCGAGAATAACGGGTGGCTATTTTTGTCACGAGTCGAGAGCGCTTTTTATTGCGATTACTTTTTCTTCGAGCAAGCTTTAACGCCGCAGCGACGATTATCAAGACAAATAGTGTCGAATTACAAAGACGATACCTGTAGAATGGCAATGCGAAAAAGTGCGCAACTGGGATTTGTTCGGCTCAATCAGCGCTTGCTTTGCACCGATATTTTGGACGTAATTAACTTCTTTCAGTCATCGTTTGTGTGAATAACATACGGTAATGTGATAATAAAAATATCTGTTTTTCAACGATGAAAATTTATAACTGGGAAATCGAAATTTAAGTTTTTTTATAATTTAATAAATTTGGTTTTTTAATAAATGTTATTATTTAGTAGTTATTGATTTGTTATCTTAGTGTGTCATGGAACAAAAATTTAGTAATAAATATAGCAATATGTAGATTATTAGATATTCAATCAATCAAAACCAAATAAAATTATTGTTATCGTTATTGCTACTTTAAAAACAGAAGTTGTTATTTTTAACTAAAAAAGAAGTTCGATAATGCATTTTGATGTGTTCGAGTTCAACGAAAATTATAATTAGAACAGAATAGATATAAATGAGATAAAGAATGTGCATTTATTTACAAATGTAGCAGCTTTACAGTTTGGAGTTAAAATGTGTAATGGAATTTTCCAAGAATTTGTGAATAGGTCTTAATTTTGCAAATGAACTTCTGTTCTCGTATAAATCTGTTTTTATAACAATCCTCTTGTCTCAGTTTAACAATTTTTTCTTTTCACTTTGAATGCATACAAATTTTTTAACGCAGTGTTTCAGTTCAAAATATATAATATGTCATCTTTACGTATTTATAAATAGAAATCACGTATAGTTTAGTTAAAATTCTTGTCAAGCCACTGGTTTTATAACGATTGATTGATTATCTAATAAGGAAATATATCAACACTTTCTTATTGTAAATATCACTTATTAAAATGAAACATTTGTCTTCATAGTATGCGCTGTATTTGCGGAGAAATAAGTATCAAATTCGATTCACTGTGACTTTGCATTATCCAAATAAGGTTTCAAATCTTACGATATCTCAAAAAATTTTATTTCATCATCAATAAATGAAAAAACAGCGGACCGATATCTTGCAATTTTGACGAGAGAAATAAAATACAACTATAATTTTGAAAGTAATAAAATAAAAAATATAAAACGAGATGAATTTTTTTTTCAAGTATATCTACATTCTCCTATAGGAAAAAAATTAAATCAACCTATATGATACATCTATTCATAAACGCCATAAATTCGCTTAATTATTCGCTGACTTGTATTAATAATTATAATAAACAGTCAATCATTTTGATTCTTTGTTTTGTGCAAAAGTAGTTATTGCTCTAATTGAAATGAATTGTCACAAGTTGTGACGTAATCATCTAAAATCAGGGTCGGAAGATCAATTTATTTTGATGCGACTCTTATCATAGTAATTAATAATTATTTATTGATAAATGAAATGACAACAAAGCATATTCGATATCGTTTATTTGGCTTCATTAAAGATTATCGTTCGAGTGAATTGGAGTGTAGTGAAATAGTAAATTCGATCAGATAACTTTCATGCACATTCTCGACGCGTGATTATGACGACGATTTCGTGCAATTGCAAACGATTAGATTGTCAAATTATAAGAAGCTTAACAAAAAAAAAAAAAAAATGTAAATGTGTTTTCTTCGTACAAATAAAGTACGTTTTTAACACAAACAATTACTATTAAATAACATAAATAAAATTTTATAATCTTAGAAATTATATCTTTAACTTCACAAAAATAAAGATTTTACATGTTGTACAAATTACAATGAACAATAAAAATTTCATAGACAATCTCCAAATCTCCTGACTGTTATGCAATTTTTTTCAACACCAACTTCCTCTACTCGAAATGTCAAAGTGTCATTGGTTTTGCAATGAAATATTGTTAATTTTAAAAGTGTCGGCGTTTTTCTTCGTTTTCATCTAATCTTTGAAATCAGTTGAAAAAACTGACTTTCAAAAGTATCCTAATACATCATATACCATTTTGACTAATCGAAATCCCTGTATGAAATAATTCAAATTCTAATTTATTTTACACTTTTATCTCGACACGTGAAAAGAAAAGTTCTCACTTTTTCTTATGAGAGGGACAGCGATTGCTTTATTGGACCGAGTCCAATGAATTTAACCCGCGTATCGAACTTTAACGCTAAAATTAGCCTGTTGGAGAATCGAATGAGCTTTTTTCCGCTTTGTATTATGGGAAACCGAATTGTGACGACAATGATATTTTTGGAAATCCAACAAAAATATCTAGAGCCAACAAATTGTGATATAAAGAAACGTTTCCAATAACAAAACTCGAATGGTTAAAAAAATGGCATTAACGATCATTCAGTAATTCATTAACAATTATTTGGTAATATTTTGAATTGAGCTTTGTTCTGATAGAAAAAGTGAAATCGAAAAAGACCGCAAACTGTGAGAATATTTTTACTTAAAAAAAGTAAACGTTTGTGATAAAAAATTTTTTTTGTCAAATAATGAAAAATCCAAATATTAATTTTTTCACCGGATATGGAAATCGTGCGTAATCCTGCGCTATGATACGTAACGTAAAATTACTTGGCCGTGACAAAACGTTTAAATTCATGCCAAACGTTGGGTAAAAATAAGCAGCAGTGATGTGTTCGCATGGATTTAGTGTGCCGCGCGGGTTTTGAAACTGCCAGTAAGAGACAGTAGAAGGTACCGTAAACATTGTCGCCGTTCGGCAAAAATTAACACCTGTTTTCGAGCCTATTAATAATTCATTGCCAAAGTCAAGACAGTCCCATTTCTAACCAACATTCCTCATAAATTTTCCACGTAGATGACCTCGAAAGTGTCTACTAATATCATCAATTTCAAAATGCACCCCTGATCTTGAAGATAATCTTATATGCATGTCAATGTCATACTAATATTTCACTGGAAACATTGGAATTTATTGGTACGCTTGAATGTGATTATTAATAACTAAACGAATATTGAATTCTTATAATATTAATTGGCTTCAGAAATAATAAGCGAGTTTTGATTTTTGCAAATTTCTCTAATTTTTGCGAAAATACAAATTCAATACGAAAAACATTTGATAACGTGAAATTCTCTGTCGCGACAGTAAAAATAGAAACCAATCCTTTTAACAAAAAAAGAAAAAATTTATTTTTGCAAATGACTTCAGTTGTTGCAGAAATCAAAAGTTATGAAAAGCTTTAACCAATGTCGATTTTTTCAACTCAAAATGGTAATATTTGGTATTGATTGCAGGTCTAAATGTGTTATATAGAGATGCCGGCGGAACTTCTTTTGAGTCACCACAACCCCCCCGCGTATAATCCCTTACTCTACAGTTCCTTAATGGTGACGACAACACCGGCTATTTCGAATATATCTGTTAATCGGAAAGCGGCCATCAGACCATGCCTCAGCACTGGTTCCATCGAAATAGGCGGTCTTCTGAAAAATGCCGACACTGCGGATTCGAATTGCTGCGATAGCAACAAGAGGAAAAAGAAGGTGGTGTTTGCAGATGATCGCGGCAGGCCGCTTACACAGGTAGTTTTTTTTTTCTATAATTAATCCAATGAAGAAAGTTTTGACCAAACTCGAATAGCGCGAAAATTATTGTATTTGCAATATAATAAATGAAAATACGAATTTATAAACTTGTTCAGAGATGTGGAAGTGCTACTTTCCAGCCCTAGAGAAAAAAATGGCTTTTCATTTAGGATAAAATTTTGTAACTTTTATGTATCTCATAAAAATTTAACTATTATAAAGCTGTAATTTTTTTGACCAAGTCTGAAAATTTGAAACATTTTTCACTCACATAGTTATTCCAATTTTCTTAGCACATTTAACACGCGCTTTCATCAATGACTTTACCCGTAGAAATAGTAAATTTCACTATTTATAGATTGCCGGTCATTCAACCAATCAAAATGGAAATTACATTCGTGGTATGGGATTGGTAATTTGATATTAATTGCAGAATCGAATTGGCTCTTAACCAGTCAGGCGCAGATTATTGGTTGCTTAGTATTAATTGCAAAATTGAATTGGCAGTTAATCAATCATGTGCAGATAGTTACATTTAGAATTTAAGATTGTTGGTTTTGCAATCCATTTCTTTCGGCGTGTGACAAAGTGCACTTTTTTATTTTTCAGTTTATTTATTAATTTATTTATTTATTATTCTTTTATGTTGTATTAAATATAATACAAAATGAATCATCTTTCAATAACTTTATATTTCTGTACAAAAAAGTAGCGTTAATAATTGCAATAAAATTTTATTTCACTGCAAAATTGAGTCAACGGTAAAATGAACAGGAAATATTTATATTTTTTTACATCTATATTGGAGATGTATATACGAATATATAATTTTAGTATTTATGATCATTCTTCCCAATTGTTATTTTTTGAACAACGAGCCGCTTCGCATGTCCATATGTATATATCACGTTGTCACTTTGCCAAACGAGTTATACCGATGAATTGAATTGCCTCGCTCGTGAGAATTTTAATTGCCGAGCTGTGTTTTGACAATCTACCTGTTGAATTACTCTATTGAACCGCTAAGAACGACTGGCGTCATAAAACGTCTATTTTCATGTGTTCCCATTTTTCAATGAAAAAGTATTTTTAGGTCCTGTCGATAAGAATAACGGCACGGTCCTTCATTTATTCTGACGCAAGTCATAACGTATTGCAACAAAATATTTGTAATTGAAAATTCCGTAATCTTATCATATAAAATAAATGCAAAAAGATTTTCATTGAAGGAAAAAAAATTAAAAAAATATTGATATAATTTAATAAAATTTTTCATTTTGGCTTTTAGTTTTGTAAAATCTAATTTTAACTGCATTACACATTCAGAAGAGTCAAACTTTTCCATGATTCTGCATAAATGATCTAGTTAAGTAACATCTCCGTTTTAAAAAGAAAATCACACGTGACGTGAAGTTGACTGACTTGATAAAAAATGTGCGCCCACGTGGTACTGATAAATCAAGTGAAATGGCGCGAAATTGAAATATTTATAACTATACTGCAAAATGACATAATGACTTGATGAAAATATTAATTATTGATTTCGCAGGTACGTGTTATGACTGAACCAAGCAACGTGCCACCGTTGTGGACGAGCAATCATCTCGCGAAGATACTAGGTCGGAACAACATTTTCATGCAAACAACCGACACGAAAAATGCCATCAACTCTTTGTCCTCAAAAAAGGAGACTTGGGTGGCTCGTTTCCCACAGCCCGCGAGCAACTACTTGACCTTCCGCAAGAAGCTCGAGGAAAACTCTGTTTGCCTTGAGAACGTGATCATTCGCGAGTCGGAACAATGTCTGGTCGGCACGGTCAAGGTGAAAAATTTGGCTTACGACAAAGATATCGTCGTCAGAGCAACCTTCGACGACTGGAAGACCCACGAGGACGTCCACTGTAGCTTTGTCGAGCAGCCTGGCGTTAATAGCAACAATTCTGCGTTCTTGAAGCACCTGTACGACACCTTTCGATTTCGGCTGAAGCTGCCGCCCAAGTCCAACACCGTCCAGTTTTGCGTACGATATCGCATCGGCGGGGCAGAATTCTGGGACAATAACGACGGCAAAAATTATGTCATTGAGAAGAAGTGCGAGGTAAGATTTTGGACCTTATTGGAATTTATTCTTTATTAATTAAAAAAAAGAGTCACAAAAGAAGTTTGTAGTAAACCGATTTCTTCTGCTGTACAAAAAACAATACAAAAAAATTTTAAAACACAAGAAATTGTTTTTGGTATTACATTTTTACAGTATTAAATATCTTACAGAAAGAGCTTGTGTGTGACACAGATTTTCTTAAGCGTATCACCGAAGTGTCTAATTTACGCGCAAGAATTTCACATCACCAATACAGGTTCACCTCGATCGGGTCTGTCACCAATTTTAAATATATGTGGCTCCTTTAGTTCACTTATTTATTTATTTAATTTTTTTGAAGCGGCCTTTAATTTGTACGGGCGAGGCTACAAATTTAATATTAATTTTTAATATTAAGTAAAAAACAATTTCTTAGAAGTTTTCAGAATATTCTTGAGAAATATATTAATTTTTGATATTGTAACTTCATTCTTTATGTTACTGATTAAACGAGTTGTAAATTTCGCAGACGATTCCCCCTCCTGATCGTTGGGATCTCGTAAAGACATGTAGCGAAATTTCATTGGACGAGTTAATTGAACAGTCAAATCGTCAAATGTATTTTGGTAATGACACCACCAAGGCCGACGTGCGCAACTGGAGACGATTTGCACCCTGGAACCACCTGGCCAACGATACTCCATATTGGTGAACAGCATACACGACCGTTCCGCTTTTATTCTGTACAAAGTCATCATTTCCTTAAATAACATATTATGAACAATTATTCCCTGACGGAGAGACCACAGATCCGAATGAGTTATGGTGTCTGTAATTCAACTGCTACATGCACATAATATATATCCTACCTATCATAGCAACACGACATAAACAAGTGAAAAGAACGGTTCCCCGTGTGCGCAGTTTCCAACATTAAGGTGAGATACGCCGATAATTCAAACATTTCAAATTATTTTTGATTTTATAAACATGGGATATTCAAAGTACACGGTACCAACTTCAAACCATTAATACGATCATAAATTACAAACAGGCTTAAGATATTAAATCTTACGTGACATTTTCACATTTATGTTTAAGTAAAAATTCCATTTAAAATGATACTATGATACATATGTCATGTATCATAGTTATATGTATATTTATTGCGACTTTGAATGGTACAAAAAATACCATGTACTTTTGTAATGTCGCTTTGAATAACAATTTGTTATTTTGGCACGAAAAGATTTTTCAATAAATGTTCATCTTAACAAAGCTTTCGCCGGCGGCTTACTAAATTACGAAAATACATATCCTTAAAGATATTAATAAGTATTCACTTTGAAGACACTGTGAAACAGCATGTGTGACCCATATATGGGAGTTTTTATTCTAGATACACTAATGTGACAAATATAACTAGACGATACATAAACGAACATTAAAAAAGATGCTCTCAGTTTTGCGAAACTATCTACGATAAATTATCTCCGTAAATTTGTCGATAAGCCCGTGGAACATATTTTGTTCTACACTTGTTGTTGTTAAATTAATAATAACGTTCGATAAGTGAAAAGTGTATCGAAGAACGGGAGTTAAGACAGTGATAGAGAAGACGTTTAGTCCACTTAGCAGGATCAAAAATGCAAATTCTATTTACGACATGATTATCGTTTATCGGTTACGCGTACTAGGTCGATCTTGAGTCGCCTGAATTTTTCCGACGTTCTCGCTGTTTTATGGTGCATCATTTCATTCATGTTGCATACGAATTATATATATAGATTTATCAGAGTCACAAGAGATAAAGGATGCAGTAATTGTTGATAATTCACAAAAATACAAATACAATTATAAATGAACCTGTTTACAGATTAACTGCATTCACGAGTACACGTTTACAAAATAGTCAAAAACAACGTCAAATTGTCAAACCATTTTATTTGAATAATTGACTTTCTTTTGTTTCAGATCCAATGGAAATGTTCATCACCTTAAAGCCTGCAAACGAGATCATATACAGTCATAACTATAGATACTTTTATATAAAAGGAGACTTCGATTGGTATATTTTTTATGAAAATCGCCGTGCAATGAAAGGAACAATGCGAGTAACTCTTTATACTTCGGGATAAAAGTGCGAGAAAAACGCGAGAAGAATAGCAATCGAAACTGAAAATTCATGTCGACGCCTTCATAGGGACTCGAGTTGACTGAAACTCGTGGATCGTGCATTTTACGTTCGTTTAAGTGTAATTTTTGTGATATAGAAAAGCTGAATGAAATCGAAAGTACGCGCGCCTTTTAGAGAAGAAGAGCCTCAAGACTGATTATTTAATTCCACACATCGTTGCGGCGTTGCATGACTTGTCTCTTTTTTACATTATAGCTTTACGTTATTTTGCGTTTACGTTATAGCCCTTTTTTTTAATACTGTAGAAACTTGTTAAACTGCTGTAAGCGTCTTTGTAAATAAATGCCGCCGTCAATACGCAGTCGAGTTCCTAAACCTCTCGCCGGATTAATTGTATTCTCGTTCAACGGTTGCACGAAAACCACGAGCTTCGAGTGCAATCGTTGAATCGTTGTTGCGTCGTCTGTATATTTGAAATAATTGCGAGCTCTCGGCCAACACTCTGGAAATGCTAGTAACGCTTTTAGCAAGAGGATTTTATTTGCCATAAATACGTACTACTTTTCGATTTAAGAGAATCACTTGCTACACAGACTGTTTCTTTGATTGATCATTATTTATTAGATTGAAGAAATGAACGTCCTTCTTGTGATCTGCCTACTTTTAACGGGTCAAAGTTGTATTTAGCGATGCGGATTAACTTGTATATACCAGTCTCAAAGTAATATGTCAGTTTGAGATGCAATTTTGAGATTTTTTTATACAAACGACAATATGCAATTACACTTTTATTTAAACGACAACACGCAGTTGCAAAAGTGAGCGCTAGTAGGTGAATAGTTAGGGTATTCGATGTTTGGAATAATGTGACATTACTGGATGGTTACCGAGAGCATTATATGTCACGCGCACAGTCGAAAAAGTGACATTTGGCTGCAATAATTTGATGACGGTTGTGACTAAAGTATATATGTTTTCATTTTGTGATTGATAATTTATACATAGGGTTTTTCTATTGTACATACGTTTCTGACAAGCTGACCTTTTTAATTTTTTTGTAAACGAACAATTTTATTTACATGCATATTCAGCTGCATCGATTTTTAGATTTGTATTTAATATCGCGTGAAAGTGTGTATATAAAGATTTATATTGTAACGGTTATCATTATTATCATCGTTATTATTACTGTTATTCTTGCACAGATTGTATGCCAAAATATAATGGGAACAAAGGTACATTTATAAAACAAAAATTTGTGTATTTATTAAATATTTACCTTATCTTGCTTTAATCTGTCTTTCAATTGTTTTTTATTGGAAAAATCTATTATCGCTTAATTGAAAACAAAATGAATAATGAATTAGAATTTAATTTAACAAAATGAAAAGAGTATTGATGACCTAAAATAAAATAACAATTGTGACCGCAAAAATTATATTGAAATAAAATTTCATTACAAAATAAAAATTTTTCTTGTAGAATAATTTTCAAAAATTGATTTGAAATATATTTTCAATTTTAAATTTAATTGCAATATAAACAGTTTATTTTGACTGAAACTTTTTATGAATAAATTAAATTAATACAAAAATTATTTAAAATGTGTAAATCAATATATTCAAGGTAATTCTATGTTCCCGAATATACCTTCAGTAACAGTGCAAAAATTATATTGATATACAAATCTGGATGTTTACGTTTTCGATTTCTAAATATACTTTTGATACAGTTGAACGTATTTCTATTTCAGTTCCTTCAGTTTTGTTAAATACAGTACATTGTGTTCGAA
>JABFOV010006913.1:0-10068 GCA_022817685.1 Aradophagus sp. ZL-2020
CTATCTACTGATAGTGTTGTTGAGTATCTAGTTGTGTTACGCTTCTGTTTGTCTGCGTTCTGTGACGTGAGAGTTTGTTGTGATCTTTTTTGTTTTTTTATTATTTGGTTTTTTTTTTTTTTTTTTTTTTTTTTTTTTTTTTTTTTTTTTTTTTTTTTTTTTTTTTTTTTTTTTTTTTTTTTTTTTTTTTATTCTGTATTATAATCTTATTAAAAGTTATCAATTTTTATAATTTATTAAGCCTTGATACTCTTGAGTTTAAAATGAAGATATTTAAATATAAATCCATTATTAAAGAAACGCTAAGTAATTATATAAAAGTAAAAAACAGTTTTATAAAACAACATATATATTATATGAGTACTAATTTATTTATGATTGTAATATATTACACAACGCAATTTTTTAGTGAATAGATATTTCAAGATTAATCATCATTAAGTCTTATTATCTTCGGAGTTGCTAAAGGATTAAGCAAATCCTGTTTCGGTATAAGCAATGCTTTTCTTTTATCCTTATATTTCCTCTCATCGATCATGTGCTGTAACAAAATGTAATTAATATTAGAATTTATTTGCAATGTTTTTTCATGAAAATGTTGATGGTGAGTATAATATTTTAATTATAACTTGATAAAATTTTGAAAATTAAGAATTTTTCTGTTTTTCCATATTTCTACAAGTAGTAAACAAATTAACAGCTAATTTAAAGTAAAAAATGTTCCAAGTTTTAGTTCGTTGGCGAAAATACATAGATTAGTTTCACCACATTATGTTTTATGCATGCCTTTGATGGGGAACAATAAAAACTTTGTCGTTTTCAACATATAGCAACAAAAACGTTGAAACGCTGAAAACATTACAAAAATAATGAAAGAAATTTTCTCTAAAAGAGTGTAAGCTTTACACGCTAATTTTATTTAATAATATTGATATAAAATAGTACCTGAACATCAGTATCAATTGGATCTCTTTTTGGATTTCTAGGATATGGTCCAAATGGGTCATATTTGCCGTTGAAATAATCTGTTGATTCCAAAATCATTAACCCAAACATCCCAACTGCGCCTACTATAGTAGGCAATACGACCACACGATTTGACATTTTCGGACCAAAACACGTATGTTAATAACAAATAAGTTTGGTTATATAATTCTAAACAAACACCATTGTGCTCGATGAATTCAATAGAAATTACAATTCCACAATCAGATGATGTAGTGTATGATAAAACAGACTACTGCCTTACCAACAGCAGAGGTTTACTTCAGAAAGAATTCTTGTAATTCCTCGAAAATCTCAAATGTTTACATCCAATAAATTCCCAAGTAAATTATATCTATCTACGACTTTCGAGTTTAACAGTAGGTATATATTTTGAGAGAATCCCGCAGACGTTTTTCAATGACATCTAGGTTAAAACGAGAGAACCTTGTAGTAACGCGTGATGTGGGATGAATCATTGGAGCATTGTTTCGGTTGACGTTTCAAAGCAAAATCACGTACTTTTCATCAGTATTTTTACACTGCTTACGTCGTATTAGTCACTAAAACAAAACATTCGTCTGACGTTTATCAATCGTTCTTTTTTAGTACATCAACAATTAGAAGAAAGTACATTATTGATTCTCGTGGCGAAATCGTTCAGTCATGTTTTCGAGTGCTCCGAATTACACGAAATTAAAAACAAATTTAAGATTAGCAATAAACCGATTAAAATTGTTGGAGAAAAAGAAGTCCGAATTAGCGTCAAAGGCGAGGAAAGAAATCGCAGATTACATAGCTGCGGGCAAAATTGAGAGAGCGAAAATAAGAATGGAGTACATTATTCGTGAGGATTACATGGTTGAAGCTATGGAATTATTAGAAATGTATTGTGATCTTTTGTTAGCACGATTTGGACTTATTCAACAAATGAAGTAAGCATTTATTATAATTACATGCATAACAATCTAATGAAATCTCATTGCTGGTAGAAGAAACGTCCTTATCAATTAATCGGTCAACTAATCTTTTCTGATAATTATACCTCATTGGTTCTAAATTTTGTTGTTACATTAATTACTTAAATCATTGAATGTCAATATAAATCTACCTTTGAAGGCTTATTTTCATAATTCATTAAATAAGAATGTTATTTTTTATAAAATTTTTTTTTCTACTTAAATGTTTATAAAACAAAAATTGTAACAGCATTTTTTAATAATGTAAATTTTCAATTAAATTCATAAATATGTAAATTGCAGAACGCTTGATGAAGGTTTAGCAGAAGCTATTTCCACTATTCTATGGGCAGCTCCTCGTATTCAAACAGACGTCCAGGAACTTAAAATTATAGCTGACATTTTAACTACAAAGTATGGTAGGCAATACACCGAAGCATGCAGAGAAGAAGCTATTCCAACGATTTCAGAAAAGTTGAAACACAAGATGAGTGTGCAGTCACCTTCAAAACTGTTGGTAGAAAAATATTTAATAGAAATTGCAAAGAATTATAATGTAGATTACGAGCCAGATCCACAAGTCATGGCAGAAGGCCAAGATTCGATGCTTATTGATATTGGAGCCAATGGAGGACAAAATAATTTAGCAAGTGGTGGACCGCAACCTGTTGGTTTCATTGGTTACCCTCAAGCACCATTGCTACCGAATCAAGATTTACTTTCTGGAGGAGTATGTTAAATTCATTTACATAAGTTGTCAATTTATTTGTATGGTATAGTTACTTCAGCATTTTTTGACTTGAATACAATGACAAAACACTTAAACATTAATGAAAAACATTAATTTGAATATAATGATACAAAATTTAGTTAAAATTGAATGTTAATTTATAACGAATATGTTTTTAGGAAGCCAGTAATTTACCTTTAGGATTCAAACCACCTTGCTCAACACCAGAAAAAGGCCAAAATTCACAATTTAACCCAGCTTTATTTTCGTATAACATCCCCCCAGACAATGATGATTCACCAAAAGTGGTAAGATAAATTAGTAAGAAGAAACTGATTTAATAAAGTATGTCTGTATGAATTATAATAGGTTGTAATAATTTATATTCGCTTCAGAATAATGATTTGCCTCCACCATATAACTATTTTCCACCAGATTTAAACAAGCAGGTAAATTGAAACAGATAAGAATATTTTGCTTTCTTGCATACACCACAGTTTGTTTAATGCACCACATTACTGTCATGACATTTTACCATTTTGCGAAATTAGGGCTTCTTCTAAAAAAAAAAAAAATATATATTTTAATTCATTTAATGATGTACTTTATATTTTATTTTTGCCTATACTTCAAAGCTCAGACTACTTAGTTCAATGTTGTATCTCAGTATATATCACAATAATTAATAACATCAATCTTTACCTTTAAATACTTTATTTAAATAAGTTTTCGTTGCACTTGAAAATAGCATGCATCATACAAATTAGTAAAAATAGTACTTTCTATATTATTAATTATCTTAAATGATAATATTTTCAGTTATATTCATGTGTGTAGTGACATGATTGCACACCATAGTCATTATCATTGAAAGAATGTTCAATGTTCAATTATTAAGCTTGCTTTAATTTTACATGTGTTTAATAGTTAATGCTCAGAATGTTACAATATAATTTATTTTCCTTAATTTGTTTTCAGTCTGACAACAAACCGAAGCCACAACCACGTTCGAAATTACCAATGAATGATTTCCAGTTTCCCGAATTGCCAACCATTCCTTCCGAAAACGACATGCCTTCCACCAACGGTGATAACGATGAAGTGGATTTCAACGACTTGATGAAACGATTTGAAAATTTAAAAAAACGAAAATAGAGAATACAGGAGTCTTGAATCAAAATACATCCGAAAAATGAACTTCATTCAAGTATTGTTCCCGCGTTACGTTGCTTTATAATTTATTGAATATAAGAATATGTTTTAATATATTAAGTGAATTTATATTCAAAGTCATTATTTTATTAATATAATGTATATGTTTGTTTAAGTAACTACCTATTCAAATTATGAGTTCGGAATAGTGCCTTTGTTATAAATTTATAGAAATATGAATAAAAAACTTCATTTCGACCAGTTTCGAAATTTAAGTATGTACATAAAGATTTTTCATAATAAATAACGTTAAGCTTTAAGCACAATTCAAACGTTTCCGATTTATTCAATACATTGGAATTGTTTTTCTTCAGCTACATTCTGCTATGATAAAGTATGTCGTTTCTATTTTCATTTATATTGATTATTCCAATCTTCACATCTCTGTAAACATTTTATTCTGATTTTAGTAATGCTTCGTTATTCAGGTCTAATTAAAGTGCCAAATTGTTACTGACCTCCTGGCCCTTTTCGACTAAACAAGTCAGCAAATTTTGCGAATACTGACATTTGCTTAGCTTTCCTTCCAAGTTGGTATAATGAAAGCATTGAATAATCGCTTCTTCTACGAAATCCCGTAATTCCGGATCTTGAATGTCTTCTAACATTATTTCATTTACCGCCGTACGATCTGGAAAACCCCTTTGATCGACCTACACGTTTCATTGAATCAATTATGTATTATAGTAGAATGAATTAAGTCAGCAAATCAAATTATTTTAAAGTGAACCAAAGCGTTGTAAAAAGTAATGCAAAAAAATTGTAATATAAAAGAAGCCTGATGTAATATACTAATATATTAATTAGATATTAATTTTATGAATTACATATCAATAAACACAAAATCGCTTGTCAATGTAATGATATACGTACCAAATTGAGTTCGTTAAAGAAACATTGGGTAACGCACTGGAATAATTTCAATGATAAGAATTTATTTATTTGTTTCAAGACTTTCTTTGTACAAACAAACCCTACATTGTTGTCAAATTATTCAAAAACTTTTCGTTAATATCAGAAATATCTTACAGATTGATCTTGCTGAGAATCATAATTATTGCGCCAATCGTCGGATTGACGATCAAAATTGTCGCCGTTGTAAAAACGCCAGTTATTCATATTGCGCCTGTTCGAGCGAAACCTTTGATTATCATTATCTCTGTCCCTTCCATTCATTCCGTTCATGTTTCTATTAAAGAAATCTGATGATGAAGAACGGTTGTTCCAATCTCTAGATCTCTGATTATTATTTTGATTTCTGTTGATGATGAAGCAGTTGAAATGGGATACATTGATGTCAATAGCGCATAATATTTAGAAAAAGTTCAAAATGTACAAATGCAATACAAAATATTGATAAAAATGCGTTATTAAGGATTAATTCAAAATTGAAAAATCCTAAAAAAATTCTGCGCAGGAATTTTGTATCTCAAAGTTTTCTTTTGTTATAATTATAGTAAATATTTTAAATTATCGTTATGAAAAATAAAAAAAAATCATTGTAATTTGTTTCTTATTGTAATATTTCCAACATGATTTAAGTGAATAATTACATAAATATTGCTCGTAACTTTTTTCACATTTCTTATTTCTTTCACTATCATTTTACCTGAACATGCCCATCCCGTTTCTTCCATAATCGCTGTTGTACCTTCCATTTGACATGATTCTCCTATCAAAGTTATCCTCGCTCGAGCTCATGGATTCATCGCTACTCGAGCTAGAACTTCCGTCATCTTGCATCATATACCGTCTTCTACAATTCTCCATGATTCTGTAATACTGTTCACTATCCTCTTGATTTCCGGTGCGACATTTCAAAGCCTACGAAAAATTGGTCACCGATTAAAAATTGTTACCATTTGCTTGTCCAGTAGAAAATTTTTTTCATTCAACGTTGATAATCTTTCTGGACTCAATAGTTACTGTTCCAAAGTTCCAAAACAAAAGGAAGCAACCAAGCATATACAAGAAGAACTTGTCCATTTTTTTATTCTGTTTGTTTTCCGATTTAACTTGCTCTGAGTCTGAGTAGCAACCGAGTCATTTTTATAAAGTTCTTATAGTGAATTTGACGACGCGCTGTCATTAAGCTGTCAAAGCCAAACACTTCCGGTATTCAAACTGTCCCATCTTCATATCTTGGTAGATAAAAATTACCGGATGAAGATGAAATCTTTTGTTACGATTATTGCTTTGCACGCAAAACACATAACTGATTACTGTGACGTGTCCATTAATGACGACGATTAAGATTCGATGGTACGATAAATTATCAGATGTCATGCAAGTGAACCGGAGAATTTCCTAACGTAGCTGTTTCGTAAAAAATTAATACGATTTCGATAATGTTGAGAATACTCAATCTACCGAAAAATTGAATGTTACGTAACGATGACATCTTGGTTTACTCTTAAGTTGCTCGCAAATATTTTTGCCTCAATTTAGACACATATAATTTAAAAATGTGACTCAAACTTGGCTCAGATGAATGAAATTTTGTTACAATTATAAAATATTTATTTATTGTTTCCAATAAATCACACAATTTCTTCTAAAATAATATATTTAACTATAAAATTTCAAAAATATAAGTCCAGTGGTTATTGAATTGAATTTTAATTCTATCAAATCCATGTTCAAATCCTACCCAAGTCCACATTTTTCTTCACTGAAAATTCATTGTATGACGCTAATAATTGTCCACTGTTTTATTTTTCATTGTAAAATTATCATCGCAAAATAATCAGTTCCTCATTGATAATCCAATTTGTTCATGATTGCGAATAAATCCTCAATCACGGAAGTTTATATTGTTGTAAGATGAAGTTATTAAATCGACTTAAATGGTCAATCATTTCTCTTTTTCAGGATATAACACGATTATGATCGGCACTAGATTATGCTCTTCTTTCTAGGTGACGCAAAAGAAGAGCGAAAAGAGACTGTTATATAAGTTATTCAATAGCTCCGTCTTCATTGTGGCTTTACAACTGTGCCCAGTTTTTGTTGCAAAATTTAACCGAAACATCGTTTTGTGCACTGATATAATAAGACACAGTCCTTTTTAATATTACATGGACTTTTTTACCATGATGCATTATCACAAAGTGGAAACTCCGGCTCACAAGAGGGGAGAGAGAGTTTGCTTAAAGAAGCTTGACAATAAAAGACACAGTAGTGTAATTTATTCCTTGGAAAAGTAAACATGGTACTCATTGAAATTATTGTAAGTAAGGTGCACATTTTATCAAGTGACGTGCCATTTTTCATTTAAATAACAAATTTTCACCAGTGAAATTCGTTTTTCTAAGATCGCCAGTGATTAATTTCACCCCATTTTTGACTTGTCGGACTTTTCGTTTTGTGAATTTTATTCCAGTGTACTGTGCTTTTACACATTAATATCGACCTTAATAAAAGTAACGATACAAATTATTACCAAAATATAACTTCTTTTCAAATACAAAGGTAATGAAATTTAAGATAATCGTCTCTTTCGTATATTATCAAGAAAAAGGCTTCACGAAAACTTTTCAAGTAAAAATAAACTTTCTTGACAGAAGAAAATCTCTCTTCGGATAGAAATTTTTTAACGAAAACTTTTTTTCTCTAATTCTCAATTTTCATAATCATTAACTTTTAATGAATCGAGTTCTAAACAATTTGTGAATGACATTTACGTTAAATGTATTTTCTTATGAAAACATAAATTATAAATTGCATGATAATTGAAATTAAATATTCAAAATCAATTACAAATAAATTTTTACAAATAAATAAATAAATTTTTTACAAATAAATTAATCGAAAAGTTACATAATGTGAATGAATCGTTAAAGTGTCAACGACCGCGTACTGAAATTAACATAATTGAAATAATTAACAATGATTTACGTCAATTGTCACGTGCGAGTCAATTCATCCTTTTGATATAATCCATAGAAATTAACGTTATATCTTTGATTTCTGAGAAAGACTTTCACTGACACACTCGAAGTACCGTGAGGTGTTTGATTGAACTGATCTGCATGAACGATTACGCTTATGAAAGTAGCACCATTAGGGTCAATACAAAAGAACTGTGACCGAATGATAATGCAATACGACACCGAAGAAGCGAAAAAATGACGTGATACATATCCTTAGCTTTCTAAGTAAACATTCGTGAAAGTGTCTTTTTATTTAACTCTGACTTGGCGTAATCGATGCAAGTGACAAGAACAAAACGTTAAGCAAAATTTTTCAGCAGGTCAAAATCCTGCTGTGTTAAGACACTTTTTGTACCAAACGTAGATCAAATTTGTCACCGTGATATCTGACAAGTGCTGAAAATTCACTCCTTGAAAATCATCAACTTTCCATCCTTGTTACAAAATGTCTTTGATTTCAACCTAACAGCTATCTATGTTTCAGCTATACCTAGGCAGTGTTTACACATTCATAGTGCAAGCCCAAATCCCGACAGACGTTGACTGTGAAAAATACCCTTTGAACCCGTTGTGCTCTTTTTCCCAAACCGGCAAAGTTTTGAACCACCAAACACCTGCGCCGCCCTTTGAAATCCGCCGAACTTTCGACTTGATGCCAGATTTCTTTAATCTTATGAGAAAACAAAGGTACCCGCAGTTCATCCAGCCCAACAATCCGCGACCTCCGAACCTCAGACCTCCAAACGCGCTCGTCGCTCGACCTGGGCACTTTTATAACCAGCGTAGACCAGTGATTCAAAATGTCCCGGATAACATCAGAATGGCTGTACGACCAGACGACTTAAAGACCACTCCTTCTAATCGGAAAAAAAGATTCTTCTTCTGGTACACCCCGTCGGAATTCTTCCAAGCGAAGAGGAATTTGTTCAGGAATAATATTCAAAGGCTGCAACAAGCTTATCAAGGACCTCAGCCTGTAATGAATGATATGAATAACAACAATAACAATAACAATCGTGACAGCAGTAATAATAACAATCATAACTATAACAGTAACAACCAACAGAACTATAACAATAATAATGTCAATCAAAATAGCAATAATAGATTCCTTCCACTGGACGATTATGATTGCGTTCAAGGTAAGTTGAAGCCCGTGAGTAGTAATGCACTGGCCCAGTATACCAAAACGAAAAATGGGGTTTTGAATTTAAATGCCCATCCGATCATTCTGGCTTCGCCGATTGTGCTGAAAGAACCGATTACGCCTATAAGAAGCAAGGCGAGCATGAAAACGAGGAAGAAAGTGAAGCCAGTGAATTATGAGGTTCATATGGAGGAGGAACAGGAGGGAGATAGTTTTGATGAAGACAGCGAAGAAATCAAGCTGTCCTACATGAGGGACCACGCACCAGAGAGTATCGAGGATAGTAATGATGTAAGATTTGCAAACAGTTTACACTGTAAAAGTCGTCTCATTTTGAGATATTTTTCGTCACTGAATTCAGGCGAGCTAAGATACTTTTGATGTATGAGATATTAAGAATATATCAAAATGAGACATATTTGTTTTTGTATAGGCAGAATTCTCTACTTCGTGTGATTTCATTGCGATATCACAGTGATATCACCTAAAGATAGTACTGTGATGCATATATTTATACATCTTTATATGTTTAATCTGTTTTTTTTTTTTATATGCATCACAATGACATCACCATGTGACATCACGGTAAATCGTTATAAAATCCCCATGACACCAATATACAGTTATTATTTATTTATGTATTTAAACATTCACCGCTTTTCCAGGATTCGGGAGATTCCAGTAGCGAAAACATGGACATGATAATCAAAAAAAAGTCAAAGCCAGAATTTAATTTATCAACTAAGGGTGAGAGGATAGAGTTTCAAGTGCAAGGTCACAATGGTCCTAGAACGTACATTTTTGGATTTGATACTGGAGAAGGGTAATCAATTTGTGGAATAATAAAACCGATTTAATAATAATAATAATAATAATAATAATAATAATAATAATAATAATAATAATAATAATAATAATAATAATAATAATAATAATAATAATAATAATAATAATAATAACAACTAATGTAACTTTGTTCATGGAAAAAAAGTATTGTAATAATTATCTAATGTCCTAGTAAAAATATACTAATTAAAATTTGTTTCAGAAAAAATCGTCAATATAGACTCGAGGAGCGCTTGAAAGACGGAACAGTAAAAGGAC
>JABFOV010006914.1:0-10067 GCA_022817685.1 Aradophagus sp. ZL-2020
GTTAGAACGGGTTAATTGTAATCGATTTCTAAAAATAACCGTAATCGTAACCGTAACCGTAACGATTAGAAAGTCCGTAACCATAACCGTAATCGTAATCGTTATTTAATTGGGTTTCATTCCCTGATTAATTTATAAATGTTAATGATAATTTAATCATAATATAATAACTTTTATTTACCAAAAACTTCACTTCTGAAGTGAAAATTCTGAATCGTTCAATCATTTTACTTTGAAAGTAATCGAAATGTTGACGTCGTTGGAACAATCAGTAAGAAAAGAAAAAACAGAAAAAGAATGAATGCAAGGAGAGTACGCGAAAGCACATGTTAACGTTGATTTCAATTGTTACGCAACACGATCAATAACCCGGCGGCTTGGTGGGCGTTAATGAGATTATCGAAAATGCAGTCTCGCCGTGTTGCTCGGCCTGTCAGACACGAGCGCGTTACGTTGTTATGAAACGTTATCGCGCATCAGTCGAATTCTCGGCGCCCGCCGTCACGTCAAACTCTATGAGAGCGCGATCGTCGAGTCGTTATCATTTAATCGATTCACTTTCTTTCGAGGGTCAAGGCGCTTGACTCGCGCGCTAGTAAACTACTGGCGTTGGAGTTAGGTTTACTGAACTATACAACGCTAACGAAATGTCAAATTCTAATACCCAGAATCGTTGATCATTTTGTTTGTCGAGTTCTAGTACGAAAAAGAACGTGTTATTTTGCAACTTCACTTCAAAAAATGATTGTTGTCTATGAAAATTATGTTTTTTGTTAATATAGTAAAATGTTAACATAGTAAAAATATGTTTTGTTTAATTGTAAAATTGGTTATTATTGCTTTTTTGCACGATAAACGATCATTTTCGAGAGAATACGGAACATTTACAAGTATTTCAAATTTCTGAATTAATTTTTTTTTTATAATTTATTAAATAAAATTGCAGTTTACACAATTTAAATTCTATACATTATTTAAGAATGATACGATAAAATAAGTATTCGTCTAAATGCTAATAAGAGTTATAATACCTTTTTTTTTTATGCGTACATATTATAAAAAAATTGACTGTACTTTTATCACTGTATAAATATATTCGATAGAATGACGTGAAATTAAAAATCGCTCAATTGAGGTTCCCCTGCCAACGTTCGATTTTCCAATCTCTTATGCTGCACGGTAACACCCTTAGTTTTTTGCAATCAATAAAGAGGTAAAAAGAGAGTCCCTGAATAACATTTTGCACAAACTTCATAATTTTACTAGATTCGTTAATATGTTCCATTATTATTTAAAAAAAAAACTATCTACAACTGTAAACTATAAAAAAAATAGATTTTAGTGTTTAAATTAATTTTATTTATTTCTTAATAAAGTTCCAAAGTTATCGGAAAAAGAATAACATTATGTCATGTTTTATAATAAACTCGTTACAATAATACTAAATAGACGACAACAAACCGTCTTCCATTATCATTAAAAAGTAAAACTTGTTAAGTTATAAATATTCAACCGGTTTTTTCTAACTCAATTTTTTCTAAAATTAACCATTATTTGCGTTGAAATTACATTAACAATATCCTACACCAATATTTTAAACGATATATTTTTTTCTAATTGTCGTTGAATCTATGTTTCAATTTGCTTAGTGATTATAGAATTTTTTAAGCTAACACAAATTGTGGTATGAATTATTTTAACACACTTATATTGGGTTTCCCTAAAAATGCCAGTCTTTTTCATGAAAATCGTTTCGTATCAAATAAATCACAAGATTGCAACGATTTTTATAATTAATATATGAAACAAAATTAATTATAATACAAAACAATTACTCACAAAAAGGATTTGTTATGTAAAGAAGAGTTTTGTCCAATTGATTATATCGTAACAATTTTATTATAAGAACAATTCAAGAATTTTTTCACGTATAGTTACTGTTTTTTTTTTTATTGGAAATACAATCACAATATATTGTATTAAAAATTAAAATGTTAGTAATTCACAACTTATCTAAACATTTGAACAAGAACGGTTCTTTAGTTTGTATTTATAATTACTATTGATTATATAAACATCATTTTCATATTTCTTATGCCTTATTTATTATGTATAATTATTTCAATTATTCAACATTTTTCATTATTTACTTCTTATTCAAAATCGATGTAATTATTTTATAACAATTGTACTCATAATTTTTTATATGAACTTATAATTAATTTAAATATGATCCACTTTACATTTGAATGAATGATCGTTTAGATTATAAGTAATTAAAAGTGTCTGTGAAATTTTTTTTCCCAAAGCAAACGAATCTTAGAAATAATTTGAATCGTTTATGAATTCCATTAAGGCAAATCATTTTGAAACATCGTCTTTTTTTTTATAAGTGTATATAGTACGAATTACATTATTTGTCTCGATATTTAATATTTATAAAAGGTATCAAAAAACTGTGGAAAAACAGGCACGAGTATAATAAACAACCCGGTCATAATATTCGACTGAAATAACCTGAATTCACATTGCATCATTAATGAAACACGATGTGATGAGTTAACGAGCAAAAAGGCCAAAATTGGAGTATGAAAGAATAAAAAGCAAAACGTTATTTGGTTCGTGATAAAGTCCCGAGATACAAAGCTCGGGACTTTCAGCCGAAAAATTGACATCTAACGAGATTCTTGATCCGTAGGAAAGCGGCTTTTTAACAGTAACAGATCCGTCGGGCGTTAGGGTGATTAAAAAAGGGATTCGCCAGAGCTGAAAACAGGTCGTTGCCGGTGATTTAGAGATAGCAGACAAGTGTCAAAAATAGCGATTAAATAATGAACGGTGGAGCGAGATTACCAAGTCAAAGATTATGGAAGTGAAAAAAACAAGGCGAAAGGCGGAAGGAAAAAAATGGGAATTTTAATAGCTTTAACTGACGATTCAAAGGCATTTCCATGTCAAAGGTGGAAAATGCGAACCGAGGAATGAATTTATTTTCTTTATCGCATTTTAGGATTGATTAATGTCGCGAATAATTCAAGCTAATGTTTGACCGCCTTTGAACTTACTGGCTTTGACGTAATTTTGTGATGTTTGTGTCGCCTACGTAGTCTAGATATTTGATATTAATACATATTATTATCGCTAAACTGATCGGTATTGATTAAATGCAGAACAATTTTGTTAATTAAATGCAGATCAATTCATACAATTGAGGCATTCCGTTGAAAATGGAATCTTAAGGACAAAAAATTAATGAAAAAGTTGAGATAAACTTTTTATTATACAAAAATGAAATAAAATTAGTGAAATTAAGATTCTTAGAGACAAAGAGGATGACGAATATATGTTCAATTTACATCTTGTCTAATTAAATTTCAAACAAGGTAAACTGAAAATTTAGTTAAAGCAACTTTAAATGATACGAAGATGATGTCACCGTGACGTCACAAGCGCACCATGTGCATGTCACATGTGTAATGTATGGAATCCACTTTTCCCGTTCAATAAGATAGAAATGTTATATATATTTATATTCCCACGATGTCATAGTTGTATCATAAGTAAGTTGCAATGCTATTGTAAATGTATCACATGACGTTATAGCGACGTTACAGCAACATCACACTTACATCACGTGATATAAACTTGAGCAACGCGTCATAAATCATCATCGTGTACTTGTAACAACAGTGTTGTGATATCGCTTCGACTCAAATGTAATCGGGTTGAAATACATCATACTGATTGTGATACCGTCGCAACATCCATGATAACATTCACTTGTAATATCACATATTCTAATACTGAAATGAAAAAGTTTTTTATTCCATTTGTCAATGTGATCCATTTGTCACCCTGTGTGTTTGACGTCACCCTGATGTTCCAATGATATTTTTATCTGACTAAATATTCTCTTTATATCTTCTTCTCCCTCACTAAAACGTATCACGAAATTTATGCCATTTGGCAGTAATTTCATGGTAATACGAAACAACTATTTGCTTCAAATTCAACAAAACTAATATGTTTAAAGCACATTGATAACACAAGCTTTGTCTCATTCGAGTTAACGAAAATCCACTCCAGATGGCGCCACAGTGGATCCATTCCCACGAAAAAGCCGAAGCTTTTCACGTAAGCCAATCACGGGGGAGTTTCAACGGATTCAACGATATAAAAACAAGTAGACGGGGCTTTATTCGGACAAAGAGCAGGGACAGTTGTCTCGAGAAAACAATGGCGGTAAGTTTGAAATTGCATTCCGGGCCACGGGGACAAAAAGTCCCGGGCTCGTTGACTGAAGATGTTGCGAAGATGCGAAAGCGAGTGGGAGGGCGCGGATCGATACGCGTGACAACAATACGCCCCGTCGAAGTTAACGAAATCATTCGGCGGAAACGCAGCCAAAGTTGTTATACACAAGTCCCGGTCATTTATCTTGATAAACTGAACGCCGTTCGCGACTAAATTCATCGTGACGGTTAACTGGGCCAAGCATCCAGGCACTTATCTAAATGAAACCTAATTAGACCTGGATCCTACGTGTGGTTCGTTCAACTGTCCAAACAATTCCTTTTCAGTCACTATTCCTTTTGTTCGTTGATTGAGATAATTATTCAAAAATAGTTTCTAGAAAGATTGTTATTAAAAAAATATTTAGAAAAATCTGCTGACTAATTGGATTACGTGTAAAAAAACGACGTTGCACAAATTAAAAAAAAATTACTAGTAGTTTGAGATTAAATCTGCCCCGATATTTTGCCAAAACGGATCTTTCTTGAGATAAGAGAAGATGACTGAAGAATAATTATCTCTGAGATCAGGTTGCGCTTTGAACGAAGCTTATGTGGAATTTTGGTAAATCTTTGATTAAGAATACTTGTTTGTAATTCTGTACTGCAGACGTTGCGATATTGACAAAACTCTAACATAGTTTCCATCTTGACTCAATAATTGACTCCTTGATACAAAATATAAACTTCAAAATTATACGGATTATAAACTTTAAAATTGCGTCAGTGAATTTTCCTGAAATAAAAAAAATGCCGTAAAAGCGGACGAATTATTTTTACAAAAATATCGTACACTGTAAAAGAAATCCGATTACACATAAAAATTTGCAAAAATTAATCCTTCGTTTGAACAGATATTTTTAAAAGCAAATATTACTTCGACGCCGCGATTATCTCGATTTCTACTTTCCTTTTCCAAATGCGTAACGCATTGCTGTACAAAAGCAGCGAAAACTTATTGAATTCTTTAAAGTCGCTAGGGAATTCTTTTTCCTACCAAGCTTCTAACTTTTACTCAATTTACGTCACGCGTAAACAGCCGACGGCTTGAGTAGACCGGGCGGCCTCGGTAGTATTCTACCGGAATTCTTATTCACGAAGCTTTACTTATTTTCAAAGCGATTCTAAATAAGGGTTATATAAGATTGTCGATCGATGATCCAATCCAAATATAGAATTCTATTGCTTTTAGCCTTTAAAGCGGTTCGTAATGACACGTATAACGTCGAACTCGTTCAGCCAGTTCCGACGCAAGATAACATCTCGCACGCGACTCCCTTGCGAGATTGTTCGCGGAACCGCGAAATTTCGCGACCTAATCGATCGATTTTGCTGCAACTTTGCGCGAAACATGGTTTTGAGAATACGATGTAAATAATTTTATTTCTTTTTTTCCTTTTTCGAATAGCAATTGGTATATTGAGATTCGCAAAACTCGTTTGCCTTTTGCAAAAGCTGCTTTTTGTTACGCCAATAGAATGCAACGATTTATTAATAATTTTGCATTTGCAGAAAGACATTATTGAATTTCTTCATCTTATCTCAAACATTGATGATTTGACGACTTATGTATAGATCATCAAGTGCTTTCAGATACATTATTAACTGTTTACTGATAGCGAATCACAAAATACACTGACAAGAAGAATGAGTCGATTGCAGGGATAGCTTTCTATTTGATCTACTAATTTGTCTTGTTATTCGATCAAACAAAAAAAAATATTCTGATCAAGAAATTAAAATTTTTCAAATAAAGAGATAAAATATCTTCACTGATGAAAAATTATACTTGACATGAAAAAGATTAGGTTCGGAAGAAACAAATAATAATTTTTTAATAAAGAGCAAGTATTTTGTTAGTTTACATTATGACTACAGAATTTCATTTTTTTCCAATTGTACTTTTATTAATTAACACAATATTTTAAAAATTAAATGTATTGACAGATTTCTGACAGCTCATAAAATAAATAATATTAAACATTTTTTTTTAATTCTCGAAAAATTTGCGAAATGAATGTCCTTTTTATTTAGTAATGAATTTAAGCGCTCCGCGTTACAACTTTGGACGCTAATAACGTAACTTCAGCAACTTTGCAACAACATTTTAACAAGTTTGCCGATGTTAAACCGCTTTCGTAAATCGACGAAGATACAATTTTGCGACGCAATTTCGGTAAGTTTTAAGTACCGAAGAGATTCGAGGTGGAAAAACTTTCAATTCCATTTTAACGAGACTGCTCGCCCGGCCCGATGCAAATTCCGGTGATCGTCGTTGCTATCCCCAACTCGCGCCCTAATAACGCAGTTCGTGTACGTTTTACCTCCTGGGCTTTTGTAGACTTTTCAAAATGAGAGCGTATGAATTCGCGGTGACAGATGCTCTCAAATCGGAGAACGTATGCAAAATAACGCATCACTGTGTAACGTTGCATCGAAATAACCAGGCATTTGCATAAAGCTCGTATCACGGTCTCGCGATCATTGTAATTTCAATCGCGCGATTTGCAATCGCCAATGCAACGCGTAGCTGCGACGAAAAACCAATTTTTTGTGTGCATATATATGTACATTTTTTTTGCCCCAAGCGATAGAGTTTTGCGCTCATTGGTCCGCGTTATCGCGAATTTTACGCTTCTTAATTAAACATTTGCTTGACCTATATAAAAATGCAACGGCAATCAGAGACGCGCAAAAATAACATTCTATAACTCGTGTTTAATTTTATCTAATAAAATGAATTGCCGCCGTATACGAGCTGGCATTTAGACTGCCGTTGAGATATGCCAGAGTTTTTTTTCTTCCGCGCTGTAAAATTTCAATAAATTTGAATAAATTATTCGCATTTCGTTTAATATCGTGAAGAGCGTACGAAAGGTATGATTGTTGAGTTTCACTTGAGAAGAATGTATGCAAAAGTGCATGAATCTGAAATAAAATCGTTGGTTCGCAAGGGAAAATGCAAGTGATAATTTATTTGGAGCCTTATAACTACGGCTTAAAAAACCGATGCCAGCATATTCTCAAAGATGTGCTGTTAATATTATTTTAATAGCTCTACGATATTATTACCATGTGATATTGCCGCTGAAACAATTTTAATAAACATTTGAAAAGTTATAGCCAACTACAAAATTTAGCTGCATAAATGATGTTCCGTTTTTTTAAATCACTAAGAAATCAATTATTGTGTAATATTACCACAAAAATACTACGACAGTACCGTAAAATTACATTTATATTGTTAGTTTTATTAAAATGCATTGAAATCGAACAAAAATTAAGTTCAATATATTCAACTGCTTTTTTCTTATATTAACTTGTTGACTGGCAAAATTAATTACAATTTGGATAATTTAAGTAGAATCGAATAAATTCATGCGTGTTTCAAAGTTGAACTCAATTATAAATATATAATTGATTAGACTTCTTTTTATGAAAATAAAGTTTCACATAAAGCTACACTAAAAAAAAAACAAGTTTCTTGTTTTGAAATACATTTAGTGTCTGAGCCACTAAAAATGTCTATGTGGTATGTGTTTGATATACCTTTGAAGTCTAAGACGCTACAAGTGTCTAGAAACTTAGCACTTGTTTTTCTTTGTAGTGATAATGTTAAACTCAATAATTTTTTAAATTAAATTAAACTCATCAATTTTGCTAAGTGAATAGAAATGTTCCGTTTTCGCTGAATCAAACACAAAAGTGTATTTTATGAAAATGTTTCAAATTGATCAATTGGAAAATAATCGCGGCATAAATGAATTAAGAAAAGTTTGTTGCGCGACAAAGTTGGAATCCACTTAAGGGCACAACAATGTTCGGAAAGTATTGTCGAAACAAAATTACACCGGATTTGCGGAATTGACTTAGCCAGGATGTTTGCTCGCGCAAAAGGACAAAATTAGCTGACTCGCGACAGCCTTGATTGCCAGTAGCAGGCTTGCCGTTTGAGAGTCGTTACTCCCACGCGTGACGCCCGTGCGTAATACTCGGCAGAATTCAGATTTAAAGCCATTTAACTCGCGACCGTGACGAGAAGAGAGAACGCACGCTATTTCCTTAACAAGAGTTGCGCAATTAGATGGTTTTCAACCGCGCGTGGAAACGATGGTGTGCAACATTACGTCAGCATAATCGAGATTGTTCCGCAGCTTCGATAAATTTCTCTTCATTTTTCATTTATTTCAGAAGAAAAGTTGTTTGAATTACTACTACGATTGCAACCTATACTTTAGAAGAAACCTAATTTGTTATTTCCTTTATTTAAATTTTAGATCCAGTTCATCATAATTATTATATTACATAAATAATTAATAATACAATATTTATAGAAAATGTTTTCTTCGAACTCTGAAAGAACTGGGCTACAGTGGATGCTGACCAGTAATGAATAATATGCGAGAATTTTCTGGCGAAAAACAATAATATTTGCTGTCTGAACATGACTTGTCACTATCCGTTTAGTAGTCATTGCTATCCAGACAACGACTAGACAAGAATCATTACTGCTTGACACTATGAAATTCTCAAACATCACTGATTACTGCACCAGCTAGCAACCATTAATGTGCAGTTTTGACCGTGTGTAGAAACAATTTTCTTGAAACTAAATATCAGTTTATGCTGTTGATTAATTCTAAGTAAAAATTTTTGTGTTATTATTATTTTTTTATTTAATGAACGTGTCAAAAGTAGATAAAACCCAATTGCATTAACGATTATCATAAATAATATTTTTTGTTTACTAAAACATAATTATTACTGTAATTTTTACTACTATGTTTACTACAGTATGAAAATCGAAGGGTCTTCTCAATATTTCAACAACATTTCCAAAACGTTTTCCTTTGTCCACCAAACGACTTTTCCAACATTATCGCGTTTTTAAATTTCGCAATCTGAATAACTTATTGCAACCGTCTTAAGGATCAATAAAATGCTCGAACAACCCGAATTGATTAGCTGTGCGCCTGCTGACGTCATTTAAAAGATGCATTCAAACGATGCGGAATAACAAAAATGTTGCTTTACGATTCGCGCGTTAGATTATTATGGAAAACAAGTTGTTAAGAGGCGACGTTAGATGCGCTCGGCACTTTTAACTCTACTTCCGTTCCACGTCGAATCACGCTGACGTTTGCTTTGAGAACGCCACAACGCCTCCCGGACAAATTGCCGTCTTCGAAATGTGTCACGAATCGTTATTGCATAATACGTAAAAGCGACATCGCGGGGCGTTTTGGCGTTTGTTTGCGACTGATCGGCGTCGTTCCGCTATTTCCTTTTTTTTCTCCTCTCTGTCGCAAAGTTTTAGCTGTAAGAAAATAAAACGCGCGCCGAAATCCCCGGAAAATGTCGCGGCAGAAAGTTTTTCATGTATCTATACATTATTCCGAAAGTTTTAATTTGGTGTCGGCTCGAGGCTAGGTGATACACACGGATGAATGTAACTTTATGAAAGAGCGCTCGAACGGTCGACATTTGTATAAATATTCAATGCGATGTACGTACTGCAGTAGCAATGTGGTGAAGCGGAGGTGAATTTGCTCGCAGTGAATGTGTAAATTGTAGCGATACATGTTGCAAATTTTCTATTGCCGGGCGACTTTTTGGCCATTATGTCATTTTCCCGAAATTCGAAACGTTTCAATTTTTTCCAAAAATTCATTCAGTCGCATTTCTCCATTTTGTAATTTATTTACGAATGGAATATTGTTTGTTTTAGATATAAATGTCAATGTATACACTGACAGAAAAATGTTTGGCTCTACC
>JABFOV010006915.1:0-10066 GCA_022817685.1 Aradophagus sp. ZL-2020
AGTCACTACTGGGCTCTGCGCCAGCCCTTATATACCCGTGCCCCCACTCTCGGCCGAGCGGAGTTGCGTTGCGGCGCCATCTAGCGTTTGCGCGGCGAGTCACTGCTGTCACGTAGGTTGGGTGCTTGGCTACCGAACGGTCGTGATTATGCGCGGAATATTCTCATTGAATGTAAATTAAATGCGGTGTCAGATTTTACATTTTCATATATGTCTACTTGAAATTCAATTATCCAATAAACACTTTCGAATAGTCCTATCGTAAAAAATTCGTTCCTTAATAGATTATGAATGACCACTTCGTTACTAATTAATTTAATAAAAGATGCCTCTGGAAAATGTCTAATTGAGAATTATCTGACAACAAATCTGAGTAAACGAATTCATTTTCTTTAAAGGATTGTTTTTGTTGTGTATTTGTATTTAATTTAACTATACCTTTTCTATTTGCACGAATATCTGTTGAAATGTCGCTGTTTGCATATTTAATGACATTTACACCACAATTTTAAATGTATCAAATATTGTTTTTATATTAGTCAAATGTTCAGTTGCTCCAAAATCAATTATAAAAGATTTGTATATTTTTTCACTGCCGTTATTTTGATTTCATATTTCATCATTTTCACATGACAGAACCACATTTGACACCATTCGATTTTGATACATATCAGACACATTTTCGGAAGAATTATTTGCGAAGTATGTTTGTGATAAATTTGTGTTTGTTTATGTGTGTTATGTCCGCCTTGTTTATTGTCAAACTGTCGTCCATTATTGTTACTAGATTTTTCTTGCTTATACTTAAATTGCCTATTGCGATTTCCATTTCTTTTATAACACTCTTTAACAGCCTTAAACAACGCTTATTATTGATTTAGAAAGTTAAGAATCATTTTTACTATTTTTCTTAATTGTGTTACTTCAGAAATCGCCTCTAAATCCGTCTTTAAAACCGTCTTTAGAACCCCCTTTGTTTCTACGTTTAACACATTCATATGCCTTATGACTGGTGAATTTTTTAAACTTACAATATTTTCCCAGTCCTTGTCCTCTGCGAGGACCTATATCTCGACCTAGACCTCTTTCTCTATATGTGACTAAAATCGTCACATTTTTTAAACCGAACGTTGGCATGTATATATTCAGGATGCATAAGAATAAATCGTCTTTAATGTTACTCAATTCACCGTCGTTTGTTGTTTACTTTATCGTGTATAATAAAATGTTTCAATGCTTCACTAGTTAGTTCTATTCCAGTCTGTTAAAGTTTTAAGAAATTAGCTGTCTTTACTTACGGGACATTTACAACATTTGCATTTTATAATGCCGAATGAAACTTGCTTTCAGTTAAACTTGTAAATTTGCAAAAATTTCTAATTATCTCATCAAGTCTATCTCAAAATTACATCGTGGTTTCTTTCTTCGGATTATATTTTATTAAAATTTCTTTGCGTTAATTTCGTACTTTGAACTCTCTCAATTTATCAAAAATCTCGTGAGGATCTTGAATTTTTAAAACCTTCAAATGGTAAACCGGATCAATTCTAATAATCAAAATATCTCGAATTTTAAATCATACAGCAGTATTTCGTCTATCCTTCATATTTGACGCGGAACTAACTTCAGTGCGCAAATTTTAAATCTCAAGATCGCAGTTCGGTGCTTAATACAATTCGCTGTATAATGTCACAAATTGTATAACAGAAACGTTGTTTCGCATGAATATTACATTTAAATTACAACAATCGATATATACTCGAATACCGTAGTACAAGCTTTTGTGACGATTCATGACGAATGCTTCTGAATGAGTTAATTGTTTTCTTTAACCGTCGTTCGATCAAGATTTACCGGTAGAGACTCAGTCTCATCTATTACATAAAATAGTTTCAACGGGGTTAGACTGTGGAACTTGCGGCGGTATAATACGATGCTGCCATAGGCTCGCAGCATTGAAGTAAATTGATGGCTCACAACTTGACGCCCGTTGTCTGTTGTAACTATGTCGGATTTTCCGCGACGTAGAATTACCTTCGTCCTTAAATCCGTCGGTAACAGCAGGTCCTGTTGCCTTTCTCAATTCCACCCATTTGGTAAATTTGTCTTGCATGCCAAGCAACCAAGTGTGGCCATGAGTTGATTTTGCTAGTGGTATTATGAGATCGACATTCACTACTTGCCACGGATTATTACCAGGTGTCGCGTGTAATTTCCCACCAGAGGCTTGATGCGATATCTTGTGTTGCAAGCAATTCTGACAAGTCTTCACATGTCGTGCTGCTTCTCGGAACATCCCTAGCCAATAATATTGCCTGGATAATCTGGCAATTGCTTTGACCACTCTTAGATTTTTTGCGGTGGGGTCATGACGAAAGTCTAAGAACAAACCGACATGGTTTGTTCTTAGACTTTTGGCTCGGTCTTCTCTGGGTACACATTGTTTCCAATGGTGCTCTTCGGTCTTTTCGTTGAAAGTTAGGTCGTGCAATATTTACTTCTGTAGATGGCCACTCTAAATTCGGTAATTCGGATTATCTGAGTCTTGTTGGACTTCTTGCATCAATCGCTTATATCACAGACAGGTGATGGTGTTAACAGCGTACAGATGAAGTTGCCGGGAAAGAGCGTAAGTCAATTGATTTTGACTGCTCTGGCAGTAGACTATCTCAAAATCGTAGGCTCGCAGTTCTGTGGACCATTATGCAAATCCTACAACTGGACTGTTGATTTGTTTGAACCATTTCAGAGCTTAAAAATCAGTCACTACATTGAAATGATATATTTCCAGGTAGTCCCGGAATTTGTGGATACTCCATAGGACTTCTACGCACTCTTTTTCTGTAGCGCTGTATCGTCTTTCGGTTTCGTCCATGGTTCGGCTGACATAGGCGATCACACGTTTGGTTCTATCTAGTTTTTGCATCAGAACTGCTTCCAACCCTTAATCACTGGCATCTATTTGTAATACGAACTCCTTAGTTAAATCTGGATAAGTGAGTACAGATGCTACGACAAGTCATTTGTTGAGTTGCTGGAACGCTTCTTCCTCTTCTGGTCCTCAGCGACATTTGCTATTCTTTCAGTTCAGCCGCGTGAGTGGTGCTGCCACCGTTAAAAAATCTTTGACTATGCGGCGGTACTACGAGGTGAGTCCATGGAACTTTCTAATTTCTTTGAGATTTTTCGGTGGTTGTAAGTTGGCAATGGTTTTGATTTTCTCTGGGTGGGTTCTCACTTCGTCCTTGTTGTGTTTGTGAATCTATAGGATTTGGTTTAATTAATCATTCACAAACTGGCAAGATATGTTGATTTCAAAAAGTTTCATATAAATCAACCTACATTGATTTCAAAGAATTTTATCTAAATAAATCAACCTACCTTGTCGCTGTTCAACTACGATATCCAAATCCGGCCAGCTTAAAGTTATCTAATTTAATTTTAATCTCTTTGTATAAAGAATTAAGTAATTATGAGAAAATAAATTTCTATTTATAATAAGAATTTTGAATTTTAAAGCTCGAGAAATAAATCTAATAGATAATTATTTCATGGATTACGCTTCGGAAATGGAATGGGAATAAAGTAAGCACTATTAATATAAAATATTTAATTTTATTTATTAAAAGAATCCGTTGCGATTTATTCTCAAATTTAAAATCATTACAATTGAATCCCTCCTTTGCGCACTTCGTCCAAACCTCATGGCCTGAAAATAAAGTTGTTAGTTTGGGTTTTGGGACCAATGAGGCTAAGACACTGTGCCAACGTACTTAGCATAAGAATGTTTAACTCAATTAATTATAAATTAATTGAGGGGAGGAAAGGAGTCTCCAGTCGGTGACCGCTTTGAAAACTCCGGGGAATGATAGGAGAAGTGTTAGTTATTGTTGAAACTCACTTTTTCTCGAGCGACATGAGCAAGGGCCTTTGACTTAGCGTCTATCCTTATGATCTTATTAAAGTTGCTTTCAAGGGGTCTGGTGGATTTAATGGACAGAGCTTGATTAATTCCTGAGTGAGCTAATTCTTTCTCGAATTAGGTTTTCCACCGGTTCGCGGTAGGGACGTCGCGCATGCGAACTTCATCTCGTTCGTAGATGGGAATCTTTCCTCGATTAGAAAAGGAACGCATTCGGAAAATGAAGGATAAATTTCGAGCGTCGACTGCCAAATGAAATGCTTCATGTTCCCATTTCTATTATAATATATTTTTCAATTCAATGAACTTAATTTGGGTTGGATCTTTAACATACCGTCCCCCTTGAACCCACGCAAAGGGGTTCAATTCAATAAAACTTTCAAAATTATAACGTAGATATAAACAAATTTTCGCATACATACATTTTAAGCCAAAAATTATTTCGCTAATTAGTTTATATAAATGATGTACAAATTAAAAATAAAAGAAAATGTATGACGCTACATATAAATGTACAAAGTATAAATGTATAACGCTAATATTGCGAGTAAATCGACGTAATTTGATACACAACAAAAATAAAATAAAATTAACTTAAATACTTTTAATTATGCGCGTTCGTCTAATGTTTAAATCATTATCAAAAAATATTTTTATTTTCCCTACAGCCCCCCAATGCTTCCATTCTTTGTATTTTTCAATAACATCTAGTCGCACGAAGATCTCTTCTATGTAAACTCTTCCAACCTTAAACAACTCTGGCAACGTTGGTGACTCGATTTGACTAGTGGACTCTGCAACCTCACTCGTAGATTCGATGTTTAATTAAGCGATTTTCGTGCGTTGTTTATATTCCTCGATATTGAGTTTTCTTTTCTATGTTAGTTTCCTGAATCGAAGAGGAATTATCCGACTTTTGAACCATTTCTAAACTACTGCTTTCATTTATTACTTTTTTCGCATTTTGAAGACATCTTTCAAAAATATTTTTAAAGTTTTTCTCGGAAGTTATTTCGAGTACGTCTTCCAAATCATCCTTGGATGGAATCTGAAATTCTCAGTATTCCAAGTTACATTTGTGAAAGACAGTTAAGTTCATGAGCTGATAAATGAATTTATAAGTTTAAGATTTTACAGAAAGAAGATTAAATCATTCTGACGAACGAGAAGGTGTCCTTCTTGTCCGCCAATAACCACCCAGGCTGGCAGCCACACCACGTTTGCTGATGCTGAATACACCAGTGCTCATTTGGTACCACCACCAAATATAGATCAATTTTGTCTTCTTCCCTTCGGCTTAGGTTAAACATTTTGCTTTCGGCCACCGTTATATGGTGGCTCTCTTCCAGAAACCGAAAGAATTTTTAATTCTCTTCCTGTGAAAAAGTAAGTTTCTTACTTTTTATCCCCTAATTTTATTAATTTTATATATTTTTTTTTAAGATGGAATTTTACATATTTGGGTAATAGAACAAGTAAGGATTGTTGATTTAGTTTTTAATTTAACTATTCGAATTAAATTATCTTTTCCATAATATGTTTCGAGGACTAAGGCCAAAGGCCAGGAGCAGATTGGGACATTAGGAGTTTTAATTACAACAATATCCCCCACCGTAAGGTTTGGACTGTTTGTACGCCATTTATTTCGCATTTGAAGGGAATGTAAATAATCGCGACGCCACGCATTCCAAAATGAATCGGTTCTTTATATCACTTGTCGCCATCGCTCATTATAATTAGGACTATGTTCTAGCGTCACGGAAGAAGGGGAAGCCTTCAGTGACTTACCTATTAGACAATGACCGGGCGTGAGAACTCCAATATCGTCTACCGAATCTCTAAGTGGCGCGATTGGCCTTGAATTTAGACATGCCTCGACTCGTAGGTGCCCACTTTCTCGAATCCATTTTTCCTAATTTTTTTTTTTCTAATCAAATTTTCCTAATTTTTTTTCCTGACATTTCTTTTTTTCTAAGAAATACTTTTTCATATCATTTCTTCTTTTCTAATACATATCCCCTGATTTAAAAAAAATGTTGTTCCCGATGTCCTTCAGATACTCCAAAATGTTTCCCCGGCGTTCTTCGTATGTGATGACTATATTCGAAATTCTTTCTTCACTTTTTATGTTTGATTCACTTTTGCTTTTCTTAACTCGTTTTCCCAAATTTATGTCTCGTATCATGGCTTCCGTATCAGCCTGTTCCTTCTTGAGTTCTTTCAGAAATGTGTACAGTCCGAGATGAGTTTTTCCAACTACTACATTAAACCTGTTGTGCCATCCCTCGGATAAATTATTTCTTCTTGATAAATTTTGTAATGTTGCATCATACATATTCCAAAGATCCGGCGGAAATCGTGGTTCAACCGCTCGGCGTCTGCCGCGAGCGGTTTCACCTTTCACATATGTTATATATTAATTACACATTAACATTACTTAATAATTCAATAGCAACTGATACTTGAAATATTTACTCTGATCTTGAAATATTTACTCTGAAATTATCAACGATGGGTTTGAATGAAGCAGGAGCATCTCTTTCGAACGTTGCGAATGTTTCAACAACATCATCTACTGGCACAAATGCGACAGCACACATCATTTGTGCTGCTATTCGCACTTCCGGTTCATCACGGTCGTTGTAAGCTCGCTGTAAACCTACTTCCTGAATACGACGGTAAACAGATTGCTTCAGATGGAAAAAGCAGGCTCGTATCCTCGTATTAGCTGTCATGGTTTCTTTCAGTGCGTTAATTATCGCAAGCTCGAAATCAGTCATAACAATAACAGGTAAACTTCGAGGGATTCCAAAACGCTGACATTCACTCCTGACAACTTCAAAAATTTTTTTGTAAGTGACTTGTTTCTTGCCTTCCATCAAGGCGTAAACAAGAGGTAGTGCGACGATTTGTTGAGTACCGTGGCGAAATTGCGTGAATGAGGCGAGAATAGCAAATAATTGGAAAAAAATTTGGGGCGCTACCTAAAAATGATGCAATAAACGAAGGAAAATATGAACATTCAAATAAACGAAGGAAAATATGAACAAAAATTCTGAATTCATGATTTTAGTTCCTTGAATGTCCCATCGACGTACCAGTTTTGACTCCTCATCAAGTGACGTAAATTTTCTTTGGTTGTAAAGATTAGTAGTCGTCCGATAGATTCATGGTCGTGTTCTTCGTCATTTCTTGAGTCGTACAACAAGAACGTTTCGCCAGCAAGTGTATTACAATACAGCTCCGGAACCTCTTCCAAATCGTTTATTTCTACAGGATTCGTGGGCATGTTTTTCAAGCGCCTTCGCGCAATCGCTTTGCTCAGATTTGGTCTATCTATTATTTTTTCAGCAGCAACCTCCTCGGGATTCGGGGCATGATTCGTGTGAGCTTCATCCAAATTCTCCAGCCCCTTGATTACCTCAATATTTTGTCCATGAGTTAACTGAGATCTTGTGACGGCTCGAGCTTTGCACTCCGGTGTTCTTTTGCATTTCCAAAATACGCGCCCATTTTTTTCAAGATTATTTTGGTATAAATACCCCTCAATATGAAGCAAGTGACTTTTGTTTGTTCGAATAAGTTCAATAATCATTTTACAAAAATTTAGACACAGAAATTTAGTACGTTCTAACGTGACAGTAACCTTTCTTTTTATGATCTTCAATTGTTGTTACATGAAGTTGCCGATTGTAGGTTGTCAAATTAAATTCCAAATTTAAATAGTTAGAAAAAAAATTAGGAACAATGTTATATTAAAAAAATATTAAATTAGAAAAAAAATCATTAGGAAAAATGTTATATTAGAAAAATAATAGATTAGAAAAAAAAATCATTAGGAAAAATGAATTAGAAAAATTGTACCCCAATCGTTGTCACCGTATTAAATTCCTCGTATGTCGGTTTAAAGTCTTTTAATACGCGCTTCAAATGATACTTTGCCGATTTAATTCCGGCTTCCCGTAATCCTCCGAAATGAGGAGCGGAGAAGGGGAATAAATTGCCATTCGAGGCCTTCGGAACTATATTTATTTACAACGTCAGGGTCTCTTGTTATTTTTCTATAAATTCTTTTCACATCGGCATTGGCACCTTGAAAAGTTGTGCCGTTATCGCTATATAGTTTTGAGGGAATTCCTCTTCTCGAAATAAATCTTTCTAAGGTAGCTAAAAATGCTGCTGCTGTACATTCATTTACAATTTCTAAATGAACTGCTTTGGTTGTGAAACACACGAATAACGCAAGCCATGCTTTGTGCGCCGCATGACCTCGTCCTTTTGTGGTTCGAATATAAAATAGTCCCGCATAATCTACGCCTGTATGAGTAAAGGGACTTGACGGCGTGCATCTGTCTTGCGGTAAATCACTCATTTTTTGTTTACTAATTTCTGCCCGTTGTTTTACACAAGTCAGTTAATCCTCTCGAAATAATCCTAAAGTTACTTATAACCCCCCATGCAACGTAAATAAATGATAATGTTTTATCAATTTATCCGTTACTTTGTGACTCGGTAAAATGATAGCATTTCTTTTTTCATAACTTATTGGCGCATTAGCCAATCGACCTCCAACTCTCAATATTCCGTCCTTGTCCAATATTGGATCGAGGCTTGACAATTTTGACTTTGCATTTACATTAAGTTTTGATTTTGATTGTTTCATTTCTTGAAAGAATGCCGTGTTTTGTACATGTTTCACAGCAACACATTTGGCTGTGTGAGTTACATTTTTATTCAAAGCAATGAAACTTTATTCAACCGATTTTCTTTTTAATATATTAATAAATTTAATTACGTAACTAAGAACTCTAATTAATTTATCCCATCTGGAAAATTTCTAGAAAATGTCCCATTCGGACTTTTTCACAGTGACGTTCTGTACGTGGGATGATCTCATTTCATTGGTCGTTTCAAATGTCTCTTCGTTATCGACTTCGTTGGTTAAATCGATTTGTTTTAGCCATTCGAGACCAGACCACCATAAATTTGATGATTTAAATTCTTTTGTTAACAATACTTGTGAACTTAAGTCAGCGGGATTGTCCTTTGACTTGACATGACGCCAAGTAACTTATGGAAGCTCTGTCTGTAATACTGAGACGCAATTTCCCACAAATACGGTCCAATTAGCTGCGCTTTTTGCTAACCATGCTAACACTGTTTTCGAATCTGTGAAGCACGTAATGTTTTTAAATTTTATTGTTAAAATAAATCGAACATGATTAATGAGATCTTTAAGTAAAACTGCACCGCATAATTCCTATCGGGAAATGCTGACCGTTTTTGAAGGAGCTACGCGTGTTTTCGCCATCAAAAGTAAGACTATTCTCGCTCCTAAAAAATCGGTTACGCGTAGATTCACAGTGGCTGCGTATGCTGCGGCTGACGCGTCACAAAAACCTATCAACTCGATTTCGATTATTTGTGTTCCGAAACTGAACCAACGCGGTATTTGTATATTATCCAGTGTTTTTAAAGCTTTAACGAGATTCTGCCATTGTTCGATTACCAGTACTGGCAATTTTGCATCTCACCTTACTTTAAGAAACCATAATGATTGCATTAAAGTTTTTGCACGTACTATTATCGGTGCTAACTACCCCATAGGGTCATATAATTTGGCTATACTTGACAAAATTTGTCTTTTCGTATTTGCACTAAAATCAAGAGTTTCCGTTGTCATGTACAGGGAATCATTATCTGGTTTTACGAGATTCCAAGTAATTTAATAGCTGGATTACTACTGTTTTACGATAGCTTGCTTAAATCAATAATTTCTTGTTTGCTCAATGCATTGGAATTATTGGTAGTCTACTTCTTAACCATGAATCCTCCTCATTTCAAGGCTTCTGAAACTTGGCTTTTCATTTCAGTTAATATCTGCATATCATCAGCGCCAAAAAATAAATAGTCAACATAAATATGCTGTGTCAACACGGGATACGCTAAAGGATCCCGCGCAGAAAAAAAATGATGTAGCCAGTACTGTGGGTCGCTCTGAGCCACACCCTCCGCCACACAATCCCAAACGTTCAGCCACACGATGCAGCAGGCACTGCCGAACGTTGCCGAAGGTATTGCCACACGAGCCATACGTGTGGCAAGCATATTGGATTTGGACAGGACCCATACCTCGCCCACATG
>JABFOV010006916.1:0-10065 GCA_022817685.1 Aradophagus sp. ZL-2020
ACGTAGATCAAACATTTTAATTTGGGATGCTCTGCAATTACCCCTGATGTTTTGACGCCGTCATAGACGAACTATTTACGATCGATTTCCGTTAATACAGATATATTAATTAACGAAAATCAATCATGAATAATTCATTTTTGACGGTGCCAAAACTTTAGCGATAATTGCAGAATGTCCCAAATTAACATCTTCCCAAATATTTGATCGACATTAATTTATTTTCAATTAATTTTTGATGGACATCCAATCGATAATCCATCGATATTTGATCCAAAAAAATATTCTTCTTTTACATGCTATCTATCTGATCAAAAAATATAGTTATTAGATCTGCTGAGGTGTCAGTCGATCGATCTAATTTCGATCTATTTATTTTGATTTATTTTTGATCGAAAATTGATAAATTTTTTTTACTCGGGTAGTTGATAGATTACGTAAATGAAGCCGAAAATAAAAAAACGTAAGGTTTAACTTTATTTTCGTGAAATTTCTATCGGCAAAAAATATATTGCTATAAATATTTGTCTTCCAACAATTTTTTTTTGGTGCTTCGAACAATTTGTTTGAATAGATACAAAATTCTTACAATTACATCGATTTGTCAAGTCAACCTTATAAGTGCAGCTATTTTCACTTTTAAATAAATAAAAGACAATCGCAAACATTTGACGTCGATCAAATTTACTTGCTATACACTCGGTAGTTTCGTGCGAAGATGGATATAGATTGATTTTTATCCTGGCATTTACAAAGGTCAAATGAGATGATTGAAATTCGCCGAGGGAAACAGGCGTTTTGAGTAGCGAAATGGAAGAGAGATTACACGGCTTATATTTTTTCCAACGAACGTAATTTCGTACGATATGCGTGGTTTCATGAATAATGCTAATTTTATTCCATCGTGAAATCAAAGAAATCAGTCTTCAAAGAAACAAAGTCACGAGTTGTGAAACTCAATTAAATTTCGATTCGATCGAAAACCAATTTATTTTATTATTATTATTATTATATTTTATTATTATTATTATTATTATTATTATTATTATTATTATTATTATTATTATTATTTTTTTTTTTTTTGTAGAATTCTACTTTTATCGACGATATATAAGTAAATTTGAAAAAATCTTTCGATTTTGCGGCCAATTTGAAAATTTCAAATATGATACAAATTAAAATTGTGTAATTTTCAAATTTATGCGACGATTAAATTGGCCGAAAAATCATAAGATTCAATTATATTATTAAATAATATTATGATTATTATGATTATTATTTTTATTTTTGTGCGATTTCAATGACTTGGACTTTTTGCAATCTCTCGCCAATAAAAAGCTGCAAAGAGTTGATGAATGCGAAAAACGCATGATTATTAAACTGATGCAATTCTAATTATTTTCGACAATTTTCGAAGAAAAAAAAAGAAGTCGCTGACAAATGATGTTAATTTACGAACATTCGTACGCAGCGCCCGAAAAAGCACGGCCGTACGTGACGTGCAATTAATACTTTATTCGTGACTCATGGTTAACTAAATCTAAGTGAGTATGCAACAACATAGAAAGGAGGTTGAGACGAAAATCGAATTTCCATCTCGAGTTTCATTCAACCGGCTGATATTCTTTTTCTTAATGCATGCAGGCATTTTTGATGCACACTTTATGAATTATTCCTCGAGTGCTGATCTCATGAATAAGAGGCCGATCCTTTTGCACAGCAACTATTTTTACGCGGGAAATTCAACAATTCCAATACTCACAAATATTCGTTTCGACGAACTATTATTAAGCCGACGTGCCGTAACCTGATTTACGTTAGAATCATTAAAATTGATGTAAAAACTTTTGAGCTCAAACAAGACGAAAAAAGGATAAAAAAAATTAATAAAAAGTCGATCGGAGAAAAACTGATCGAAATTGAGTGAACGAGTTAAGTCTGTTATTGTAAAAAAGAATAAACAAATAAATAAAAAATTATCAATAAATTATAAAAGTTTCACCTCCATTACATGTAATTAAAAGTTTTTAAAAGTAATTAACTGGATTTTTCAATTTTATCATTTTCAGCCCGTTTGACTCGATACAAAAACTGGTCGTTTCCAAAGATTATCGCAATTTTCGCGAGTTTATTAGCGTCGACCGAAACACAGAGAATCTTGCATTAAGCACGTTTCTGTTTATCTTTCCGTTTCGTTTTGAATAAAGCGCGGCAGTCGTGAGCATTAAAAGCGCTGGTATTGACCCAACGGCGAACCTCGGCAACAATATAAATACCCATCGACCGGAAGTAACTAGCTTTCAACTGACCCAGAAGTTCTTTGCTTCATTTTTTCCCACTAGAAAATATTCCATGTCGACCCCCCCCCCCCCTTTGAATTTTTCCACGCTTTTATGTTTCTCCGTTTTTATGTTTTGAATTGAAATTAAACTTGTTTTTTTAACTAAAAAATCGACAAATAACTAAATCAGAATTTATAATATATATATAGTCTCGAACGAAATTCGCTACCGTCGTAGGAAAATGTAAAGTTTTTTGTTCAAATGCAATTTTGTTTTCTTTTCATAAGAACTTGTAATTAATTTGTGACTCCGTGGACTTATTCGATCGAATATTAACGAACCAGAAAGTCGACATGCGGAGCAGCATCTGTCGATGAAATTTTTGCCTCGCTTCCGCCGACGGGAAGTCGGTAAATCACCCGGCAACTTAAATCATTCGAATCCAGCTATTTACTTCTTCCGACTGGGAATCAAATTTCGTCAATACGACCACTTATTTATGCTCTGATTTACCGCGACGTACACTCCGTGGTTCATAAGTAAAGTTCTGTTTTGTGCCAAAGTCCGAGCGTGCTCGAAGGTATTTTTCAAACATTCGATTTCGCATTCGTATCAGACCGAGATCGTGAATTTTTACCCGTATCCCGAGTGATCGTTATATTTATTGAAACTATATACGTACGAAAAACACGATTGATTGGTTTTGTGAAAAAAAATAGCAGATCAGTTGAATCGGAAACGAAATAGAATAAAAAATATTAAAAGAAAAGGAAAACCGGAGAGCGAAACAATTTCTCGAAAATTTCCCGCAAAATTTCGACGTCGAATACGCGAAAAAGTATCGTGCGATGCCGCACTTTTTTTTTGTCTACCGCGGAATATTAAAAGCGACCCGCTCATCTGAGAAAGTCAGTCCAAATAGGCTGAATGCTAAATCGCAATAAATTCGCATTCAACAGGCCTCGAATTGCTGACCTGGTTCTCGAGGATAAGACAACTTTTCACGAATCAAATTGTTGCGCCTTTAACGAGTTTCATATTCAAACCATTGTATACTTTTTCTTGGAACATTAAGAGGAAAGGTTCGGTAATATTAACCAAATTACTTAATTGAACTCTTTGATTACTGATAATAAAATATTGGACTTGCGTTGCTAATTCGATATCAAATTTGAAATTTTAAATGTCAATAATAATATTAATAATTATAATTGATAATTAATTTGATTATATATCAATTTTATATTATTATATATGAATAATTAATATCAATAATAATAAAAACGTCAAATAAAACCGGTGATTCTGAACAAAGAAATAAAAAGCAAAGCAAAACAATAATAATTATTATTATTACTGTTATTAATAACAATTATTATTTATAATATTATTAATCATTAATAATTGATTTATTCCTAAAAACTAGTACAAAAGATAACAAGCCAAAGAATTACAGTTATTGATTTGCGAAATAAAACTGTTTCAATGACTGATCAAGTTGATCGAAGATTTATCAACGCCCAAGTCGAAATCCGCGAATAAGCCAAGCGTCATCGTAATGGACTCCAGTGGTTAGCATGTTTCATTTTACGGCACGCGCGTTTGATTACACTTACTGCCGTCTAATATTATCGCAAACTCAAACTCTGGCATACCAGACTTTTTAGTGCAGACTTGAACCGCGCCACGCCTATTATCAGCGATAACTTTTTAATTTAATCGTTTTAAGCGCGCGATTCAGGCAACTTTTTACACGGCAATAAAATTAATTAACGCATCTATAATCTATTACAAACAGCACTTATTATCGATTAAAGTTTTCGCGTTTATAAATTATAATACATTTTCTCATTACCATATATATTGCACCTTGATATGTCCGATATTAAACTTTTTTCCTCGCGCAAATTTTTTTGGAACGGGAGTATCGAATTGAATTGATTTGACCATCGGCAATTTTTTATAAGAAAACATATCTGTGGAATAAGTAAAAAAAAGATATAAAATGATTGTTATAATTATATTGTACTACTCGTGTAATTTTTTTTATTATTATCATTTATTGTATTGAACTTTTAGATTGTTGATGTAATAATTCTAAAACCAGTCATTTGTTGAAAATTATCAATCATAATAATTGATTCAACAGATTTAAAGTCTGTCATGTCAGCAGTTTATTTTGTTACATCGACATACTTTTTTGTCAATATGTTTATCAATACGATTATTTTCGAAAACTGTCATACATTTCAGTTTGCTAAAAATAACACATCCACAGGTTGCCGTGTGCTTTGAACGTCATGAATAGTTAATGCCAGTACATGTTCAATAATATAATTCATACAAATTCAACCAATATTAAACCTAAAATGTACACATTCAGTAATAAATTTCTCGCGAAAATGTAATATTATGGGGAAAAAATTCTAATAACATGAAATTATGTTTTTGGAACAATATGTAATCAATATTATTTTAAGATTTATGAATAATAAAAAAAAAATGATTATAATATTGTATCGTAATAGGGTTATACTAATCGGATTATTATTTTTAACTAAATGCAATTTGTTAAAGTTCAGAGAGGCAAACAAAGTAACCGATTGATCAATATTTTAGATACATAAAAAAATGCAATGTATATATTTTGAGTATATTTCAACATATATGATTTCATTATAGGAAATTATAACTGAAAATCTGAATTGCATTCTTAAAAAATCTCTTTACTATAAAAACATTATTCTTAATATAAGTAAATTGTTTTTAAAATAAATGGATTTCGTTTGTTAAAAAAATAATCCGCTGATTATAAACTGATTTTTTTTTAATTTAATTAACTAATTGAAATGACAAAATTAATATTAATATTATTACATGTTTATTTACGTAGACCAAAAAGAAAAAAAAATTAACTTATTTAAGACAATGTTACCCAGAGCATATCATAATTATAGAGGAACAAGATTACCAAAAATCGAATTCGGTATATCGACTGAATATTTGTCGTATCATCACTTGCATTGTATGCAAAACTATTTATGCATCAATACCCAAAGCATTCCTTGCTCATTCAAAGGCGTTTGCGAATTTCGGCATCGTGGATACGCGTGCGCCATTGGTTCACGACTACTGTAGATAAACTCGTGGAGGGGGGATCGATACGCACCGACTACCCCCTCTATATATTCGAACTAAGGTAGCGCGTGAAATTCCCGCTGCGATATGATAATGTTTTGCATCAGTTTAATGAATCATTGGCAGTTACTTCGACTAGATATCCCAGGGAATGAAACAATATCTCATTTCATCAACGATTGCAAAAGCAAAATTACACTTAAAAAATACACTTTTTGTTAGACAAAAAATTGTTTCTGCAATCCTTTTCAATTAACGTGAATTCTTTTGAACCAAAAGTATTAATTTGCAAAGAAAAAAACTAAATTTTCTTTCAAAATGGTGACTTCTTTGGCAAACTGTGTGACTCCTTTTGGAAAAAAAAAAAAAGATTCTTTTGAATGAAAAAGATTCGTTTTGGGAAAATATTAAAATGGTAAAACCTTCTAAATCGAAACGAAAAATTTTGGACTGAAAGGATATGTTTAAGAGTGTAGAATGACAAAATATAAATTATGTTAGAGTCATTCTAATTCGTGTAAATCCAACATTCATTTGAGCTATTTTAAGACAAGTTATATTGGACACAGTTTTTCTTCATGAAGTTTTCTTATTATTTAATACGTTCCAAATACAACTTCAACATGAAAAAAATAATTTTTTCTCAAATCGAAATCGCTTTCTTGATAATTCGAAGAAATTTGTTCGACTCTAAAAATATTGAGATAAATTTTATCGGCCAAAAATTCCGTCTACGGTCCTTTTTGTTGGCATCAAAATCAACGATTCCATAAATTGCATTCAATGATTGCTAAATAAATTAGGCGACTTATAACCCACATCTGAGCTTTCTCCGATAGGACATTTTGAATTTCCATAATCTGCGCTAATCTATACGTTATAGTAATGTAATAATGGAACCGATTTCAGCAAAATATTAATTGTCCTTTTGATATTGCATATATTTTAATTAAATTTACTTTGTTACATTTTTTTTACCGTTGTATTGTTTTCGTACAAAAAAAGTTCTTTGTAATGCGCGAAATGTATTGCGAAACCATATTGTATATTTCATTTATATTTCATTTTATACATTTACATTTTATTCATTGATCTCAATATAGGTATAAAATCTATAGACCACTTATTACTTGCAATTTATTTATTTCGAATCGCATAACATTTTATGTAAAATAACTTGAAACCATGCAATTAAAATGCACAGACCATGGTTTTCTATGCAAATTTATACTTTTCAATAATCAAGAGAATCAAAAAATTTCTAAATACGAATGTGTTTCGTTATCAGTGTTTCTAAAATACTTGTTATCAATTTATTTTTATAAAAAACAAAAAGTTTGCATATAAAATGCAGTCTTATATGCAAGTGCATACATTTCAATTAAAAAACAATTATAATAACATAATTACAATTATAATTATATAATTACTTTTAATTATACTAAGTGTATGTCTTCCAATTACAAACTTCTGTTAATATCGTTAAATATAAGCATGTCATTCCCCGTTCGGTTTCGCCAAAGTTTTCAAACATCCGTAGTCCTTTAAGATCGTCTCACTTTCCTGAGATACGGGATACAAAGCCACTTACTGGAAACACGATCGTGTGGATACTCTGCCGTAGATTCGACATTATGTTCCGGCAATCCACTTAAAACGGAAACTTCACTTCCATCCATCATCCAGGTTGTCGTTCAAGAATAAACATGCTTAATTTTTTTCTTATTATTATTATAAATAGTGACATTATGATGGTTAGTAAATTACCATATAATGGTAACAGAATAATGTATGAGAAAATAGAAATAATTGAACAGCGTCGAGTGAAAACACTTTGAATAATTTTTGAAATTCAAATTCAAATTGATGTCAACTTTATAAATTTGCCGCGTCAAAATTTTTTTTAATTCGAGACAAATGTCTTATATTTATATTATAATAAGAATTTTATGTGATTGCTGAAATTTTAGACTTGAAATGAAGGTTAAAAAGAAATTAATAAGAACAGTTAAAATGAGAAATCGTGGCATATAGCTCTATCTTCCTTTTCAGTTAAAAAAAATTGTTTTTTTGAAAACCATAGTGATTTTATCGAAGAGCAATTCTTTCAATAAATAAAGAGTTTACTCCAATACTGAATAAACAAAACGATGTGAATGAAAAATTTGCTCAGTCTCAATTGAGCAAATACTTCCGTCGGTAAATACTGCTACGTAAACAAAAGTAAATAAGTACGAGGCAAAGTCAACAGTGTTTTGTTAAAGGGCTAAATATGTTTATTGCAAAACACAATCATTTTGCGAGCGAAATTGTCAACAAAAATTTAATTACGCCTGATGTTTACGGAATTTCCAATGGAACGTTGTTTGCGCGCCTGCCCCGGCCGAACTACTGGCTGCAATACAACCCGATAACTAGTTTTACAGCGTTTCGTGGAACTTTCTTTCTAAACAACGAATTCCTATTCAAAAAGTTACTTTCCATAAACGCGCCGCGCCAAGTCTACGAAAAGCCAACGTGGAATAACAGATACGTCAGATCCAATATTTTCTTTTCGCAACGTAATACAGTTGAGAGTTGCGTTTCCGCTTTCACGACAATCGCAAAGGTGCGTTTCGCTTTCAACGTTCAAAAATATTACCCTCGGCGAAATAAATGGTCGGCGAAAGTTGCGCAAAGGTCGGCAACTCGGTGAGAGTTTTCGACAAGCGCATTGTATACGTTGGAATGAAATTCCGGAAGTCTTTGACAGCGCGTGTGTGTGCTTAAATTATTGTTCTACCAGTTTAAAATTAATGACACAGTGCGAAAAAAACACATTTTTAATTCTTTTTTTCAACGAGGGCTCAAACAGAATTACTTTACAGATATATATATACTATACGCTTTTTTGACAGAATTTATATTTTTTCCATTGCTAGACCTGGAGTGGAAATATACACTTTTATACTCTAGGGCGAAAAAGTAGCTATTTTTTACTTTCACACACATAAATAGTATTACTTTTACTGTATTTAATAATAGTATATTGTTCATCGATAAGTGTCTATTTACCGCCCTTGAGGCATAATACTTCATTTCCAAACCATCTTTACCCTGAGTTTATAGTTAAATCACTATAAAAATACCAGTCGTCAATATTTTTTAGCGTTTTTTTAGAAAAAAATATTTGATAAATTGTTTGTGAGATATGTAAAGAAGTGATGCTAGCAGTCAATAGTCAGCCTATCGACAGTGATCAATGTTTTCTTCCAGAATTGACGAATGTCAGCGGCAACGTGACGGGGACAACAGCGGCGGGCCCGACGACAACCATGCCAGACGCGACGCCGACACTGAACCACCGTGAACAGCTCAAAATTGAATTTTACAAAACTTACGATGTAATGACAGGGATCAGAATCGCCGCGACTCTCGGTGGTTTCTTTAGCCTAATGGTTCTTTTGGTAGTTTATAAGAGTAGGTAGGTAAATTGATGAAACAATAAAAAAAAGAATATGGTAATCCTTTCTTGAAAACGTAAAATACAAGTAAATAAGGAAATCAATTTCCACTATATATTCATTTTCGTGAAATTACACGTCATGTTGTGTATTCCAGTTTACAATTTAGGTGTCACGTCACTGTATATTGTCGCGAATTCCATGTAATTTCACACGTCGGATTTAAAGTCTATGCATTTTAAAGAAAATAAAAAATGCATCTATTCATTCATCAACTTTTAGTTGAATATAATCAAACAAAATATATTGCAATTTAAAACCAAAATCAAGACATGATCTCGTTTAAGTCTATTATCGCGAAATTGTTTAACTATAATTATCATATTTGACTGTACGTTAAATTCTGTTTTCGTTTATCAATAAACGTCCAGCACCGTGTGAATTAGTTACTGAAATCAAACACCTGTGCATTATTATTATATTAAGAGAGTGTAAATTATGTTTTGTAGATGCAAATCTAGCAGACAACTGCAAGACCCTCGACTGACCGCGGCTGCGGCTGCGGCCGTTGCTGAGGCGGAAGCCGAAGAACGTGCCTTGGCTGCCGCTTTAGAGGCGATCGCTAGATTACCACCGAAACCCGCGCGCGGACCTCGAAGATCGTTGTGCGTTGAGGTTGGCATTACATTGCATTCAAGGATGGGTGCAACTTGATAGACGCGTATCTCAATTAAGATTAGACTGTTGTGAAAACGGGTTAACTGACCTTACACTAGGAAACAAGTGTTTTAGAATTAAACACTTGAACATTTCCCACAAATTTTGATACGTAAATGACAAAGCTTATGGGAAATGATTCAGATCAAAGCGCTTTGGAATAAAATGCATTATGCATTTTTTATATTACTTTACAAGATATGGAATGTTCTGAAATAGTTCATAGATATGTTTTAGTTACAAATGATTTTAATACAGGTTTTCTTTAAAGTATTAAGCTCATAAAATTTGATTTCATGTTGGAATTGATTTATATAAAAATAACGTAATATCGTTTTAAGTCGAAAATAACGATATATAATATAATAATGTGTTCGACAGAGCAACCAATCAAAGTACCAAGTGTCGGTTCCTCGATTCGCATCGGTGGGGGGAGGTTACGATGCGCTGTTGGCGCCATCGATAAGGCACCCCAGACTGTCACC
>JABFOV010006917.1:0-10063 GCA_022817685.1 Aradophagus sp. ZL-2020
AGATTGCATTACACTGCAAGTGATAAAAATTGTTATGTGGGACATCGAAACGGTTATCTCGAATGAAAAATGAGTAGAAGTAAAATAAATGAAATGAAACGTAAAATGAACAAAACAAGGGGGTAAAGTGTTTCTTGGAGAACTCTGAGAACAATAATTCATAGTCGATTAATTGTCTCAGTATATCGTGTTAATTATTCATTTTTCAAGACAGCTACTAAAATTACAATAATAATAATAAATTAAAGCCAAATAATAGCAACGACAATGTTAACAATTCTAAACATAAATTAAATTTCAAATAAATAAAATATTATATATTTTACATACATTAGCATTATATAAATTGTTTTGACATGAAATAAATTGTTTTGACATTAATATTTTAGTTCCACCATGAAATGTCTCAATTGAATGGATTCAATCAAACAACGCGCCATCAGCTTTACAGTTCAGGTTTTGTTAACAATGACTTTGTAGCAGCAACTTTCATTCCACCCGCTAATGTAAAAGTTCCAGAATCTATGGATTGGAGAAAAGAAGGCGCTGTCACACCTGTCAAAGATCAAGGACATTGTGGCTCATGCTGGGCATTTTCCACGGTAAATTTTGTTGTTAATTTTAACAGTGCACTCATTAGTTAAATATAAAATCGTTTTGATCATTCCAGCACCATTGCAAGGTATCCCCAAAATCTTTAGATCGTTTTTACAAAGTCCAAAATTATAACTTATAGGATTACCTTTGTCTACCTCAGTTTAGAATAAATTTAATTCGACATTGTGAAAAAATAATAATTTTTTTTGCCGCAAATAATGTTCTGAATTTATTTATGAATTTATTATAGACTGGATCTTTAGAGGGTCAGCATTTTAGAAAGACTGGAGTTTTGGTATCTCTTAGTGAACAAAACTTGGTTGACTGTTCGAGCAAATACGGAAATAATGGTTGTGATGGAGGGATGATGGATTATGCTTTCCAATACATCAGAGATAATAGAGGTCTTGATACTGAAAAGACTTATCCATATGAGGCTCATAACGACAGATGTCGGTAAGCATAATTTAATGAAACGGTTTTCGAGGGTTAATATAATTTTATTAAATGTTTTTAATTGGCGAGATATGTTTGAACAGTGAGAAATACACTTTATATATAGTTTGATTTAATTTGAATAGTAGTTTTTCTTTCAATGTAAATTTGCTTATATGTTTCTATCTTATAAAAAATTAATTATATATTCTTTTTAGGTACAATCCGAGAAACAGCGGAGCCACAGATGCTGGCTACGTAGACATTCCACAAGGCGATGAAGAAAAACTGAAAATCGCTGTTGCCACTATTGGTCCGATTTCTGTTGCAATTGACGCTTCGCATCAATCGTTCCAGTTTTATTCGGAGGGTTTGTATTATATCAAGAATTGAGAATTATTTATTAAATTACGATTTAATTAAAAAGAAAAAGAAAAAAATGTATGTTATGAACGGGAAAATAGTATCCATGTAACATTTTTACCGACCGTGTTCTGGGAATGAGATGCAAAATATAAATGTCTGACTTAAGCGCTCGCGTTAGATAATAAATCATTTTTGGTGATTATAATTTTTGCGGATATTATTATTTAGATACAAATTAATATTTATTCAATGTTTTTAGGTGTTTATAGTGAACCAGAGTGTTCATCTGAAAATTTAGACCATGGTGTTCTTGTGGTTGGTTACGGTACAACCGAGAAAGGGGAAGACTATTGGCTCGTGAAGAACAGTTGGAGTGAAACCTGGGGAGACAGAGGATATATTAAAATGGCCCGAAACAAGGACAATATGTGCGGAATAGCAACCTCTGCCAGTTATCCTTTAGTTTAATAACACAGACTAAATTAAGTTTATTTTTAAAGCAGATGATGTACATAGTTCTTGTTCAAATGTTGTATGATCAGTTTGAATGGTTTCAGCTAAAAACAAAAAAAGAAAAGTTTATCTGTACATCTATTTGATGCTTAGAAATCAACAGGCTTGTATTACAAATCGACATATTAATATTCATGTGTTATATACTCAGTTTTTAAGTTTTGAACCAAAAATGTATATCATTCATTATTTGTAACTTTGATTTATGATTAATAAGAAACTTTTGTATTTAGAATTAATTTAACGACAACCTTTTTCATACGTTATTGACAAGTGTATTGAAAGTAAAGTGTATTACCATTATATATGCATTGTAAATAAATTTAAGAACAATGTTTCTAATATCAATTGTTTCATGTTTTCCTACTACCAATAATTTGAAAAATGAAGTATATGAAGTATTAATGTGAAGTATTTTTATTTCATAGTACTTTTGTATTTTTTAATTCATATGAAATCGCGACGACCGACAAAACAGAATATCTTTTAAATAACGTTATTGCTAATATAAAAAATTACGAACGATTAGGCAAGTTATTAATAACTTGACCAAAAAATTAGAACAAGTGAAATAAACAAAACATACATTATTCATAACCTGGGCTTTATTGACAAACAAATTAAAATCAACAAAAAACATAAACAAGTCGCAAATAATTGTCATTTATTATTTTTAAATTCTTAGCTATTGTCATGAAACAAATGAATAAGAAAATAAAATGAATATAATGAAAAAAAATAATAACGTGGAAAAATGTTTAAACAAAACATGTAATACAATAGTTCAGAAAAAAAGTAGAGCTTCATTCAGTCTTCGTAACTAAAATTTTTGTTTCGGAAAAAAATTGTAAGGTCAATTTAATTTATAGATAGGAAAAAATTCGTCACTTTGACTTGTGTAATATTTATCTACCTTAAAACATTCGAAATCAAATTCCTTCTTCAGAAAATAAGTGTATATGCGAGTGTTGTTCAATTAAAATAAAAAAAAATACACATATTTTTTATTTTAATTGAATATTTCAATAATTTTATTGTAATAATTTATGTTCCAACAACCAATACAGTAATATGAACTTTAAATTAGACCATGATTTGATGCAGTCAAAGCGATGCGTTTTTCCCAGTATGCACAAATTTTCAGCATTAAAAATAAAGATTACATATCTTTTATTTTTATTTATCATTATTAAATACACGCAAAGGACGAAATTATATTATTCTTCAATATGTGTTTAAAGCAACTGTTCGCTTAGTGAAATAGATATATTAATTCGAGCTTAAACATATAACAATAAAAATTAATAAATAGTTGACATAACTCTACATTTATATACACGGATCTTAGATTTCCGCGTCAAATATTAACGAGAAATCAAACTGTAAAATAAAGCATATTGCACTGAGAAAGTAATACATAGAAACCATGCGTAACGTAAAGGTCAAATTTTATACTGAATTTTGCAATAATTCCATTGCAATCAATTGTAAATCAATCATTTGGGTTACAAATTATATTGTAACCAATAACAGATAATGATGTTTATTGAGTTTTTTTTTCTTTATAAATGACTTTGTTTCAATCGAAAAGCACATTGGCCAATTTATAATTGACATTACCTGATATCATTTTCTCAGTGTACACAACAAGGACAAATAGTTGTTTCTAACTTTATGTGTACATAGTTTTTTCTGCTTTGTCTTAGACTAAATTTCACGCTCAGTAAGAATTTTCAATTTCGCTTACGTCAAATGACATATTTTTTCACAAATACAAGGAAAATACCGCTTTTGAACCTCGATTTAAATCTAGCGGGCACAAATGTGAATTTTCTATCCATGTTTGCCCGCTAAATACAAATAGAAAAACAGAGAAATTCGATACAAAAAGCACAGAAATGGTTCTCATCCAAAATTACATATATATAATATACATACATATATAATCATAAATAATTATATTTTGTCTGTATCGCGTTCTTCTTTTTGTTTTTAACGCAGTTATAAAAAACAGTACTTTCTGTATTTACGTGCTAAGAAAAAATTCTTTGCAAAATTTAATTCATATGCAAAAAATGCAGCTTTCAGACTAATTCTTTGAATAAAACAAAGTGTAATGTTTTGTATGTCTAATTTACATTTTTTTTTCTGTTTTTGATTTTTAAACAATGCAATACGGTGGCGCGAAATAATAATCGAATCTACCGCTTGAATCAACGCATTATTAATTTCAATTCGAATTAAGTTAAGTTGATCACTTTTCGGTACAAAGGTCATAGCTCAAAGGTAGTAGTCGATGTTGAGCACTGAATTTAATCATTCGGTAAATATGTATAATCGCTCCCGCCTCCCCAATTTATGTATTTTTTTATCGATTGATGCACAATCGATGTATCGATTGTACATATTTACCAATTATTGTACTTTAATATTACACGTTCATTGGTCACTTGCTGTTTAATAATTAATAATCGGTTTTCTAAATTTTTCAAAATTGGTGACATCAAATATAAACATATAAAGTTGTTATTAGTTGTAAACTGTCGATGTTTTTTGCTCGATCGCATCACAGAATTGTAGCACCCGTTCTATACACATGGAATTTTTTAAATTTGAACAGAAAAGAAAAAAAAGAGGAAGAAGAAAAAAAACAGTCAACTCGATAAGCCCAATTGAATGAATTATATTGTCAATAAGTGCAACAGACAGTCCCTAACAGCACAAAATTCATTTAAAAATTTTAATACATCTTGAATCATCAAACGCGCTTATAAAAACATTTTTACAATATATATTGTGCCATTAGAATTGAATGTCCTAAAACGTACATTTCGAAAACCTTCTAAACTTTATATTATAAGATATTCTTGTTATTTTGCTCTAAAATCGTAGTACGTACCATTCTGTCTAGGAATAGACATTGAAACTCATCGATTCTCAGCTGAGCTTTCACAAGAAAATCTGAATCAGCTGTGAATGTACGTAAATTCCAATTTGTATTTATCTTTTAAATTATGACAATCAAATTAAAATCACAAGATCTTTAAAAACTCTCCCAGCAGGTATAAATTATCAGCTGGGTTTTTTGTCAGGTTACACTGGAAAAAATAGTCTCATAGACTATTGATCTTCTCATCAACGACCAAACTACTGAAAATAATTTGAAAATTAAAGACACATTTTTTTTAAATTCCGTTTCTATTAAATATACTGTCATTTTCAGCAAATATACTACATTAAATTTCAAACTTCGATTCAAATGTTCTAGCAGATTTGCTTTAAAATTCAATTCCTTTTTTGCAATAAAAATAAGAAGTTGAGTAATGTCAAACTACTCGCCTTTCTGAAACATCTTATTTCAAATTAAACAAAACTACTAAACTTCTCGATACAATTAATCCACAAGAGACTTCTTTTTACAGTGCACGTAGATCCTAGATGAGTTATTTTGATTGAACAAAGACATTCTGACTGCCCAACAATATTTCCAAAACGGCGTCAGAGCATCATTAGGATGTGTTTGACCATCAAATCGTCAACATTGAACACGCTATGCGGTATCAATTTGTCGTCCCTCGAAGGGTGTCAGAGTAGCGACGAATGCAAGCAGAAGCGAAAAGAACGGTGGAGCGAAACGACGCAACGGTATTACAAAACAATGGTCCGGAAGAATAAAATATTGCGGGAAATGGTCGCGATTGGAGAATCGAATTAGGGGTCGGATGAAAGGTGATTAAAATTAGGAGACAGAAGGCGTGTCAGTCGGGGACGGTGTCGCTATCAGACCTGTCCCCCGACGTCTGCCTGGTATCGCAGAGTCAGATACTCCGCGGCCTCGGTCATGCGATTGATGCTGCGGTGAAGACCACGCAGATAGCGCCGGAAGTTTTCCGCGGCCTGATTGGCCAGTCGATCGATGCTCTCCTCGGATTCGATGCCCGAGTCGTTCTCGATGCCGGCGTCGGAGTCGGAGTCCGAAGAGACGGACGATGATACCGACGAAGAAGAAGAGACGGTGGACGTGAGCGAAGAGGCGCTCTGCACGCTCTGCATGGATGTTGTGCTCGGGCAACGCACGTGGCACAATCGATCGGCTTTGACCGACCGTGGTCCATCCTGCTCCTCGTCCTCGCAGCTCGCCGACGACTCCTTCGACCATAACAGTTCAACCTTCATTTGGTTGATAATGTTGTACAATCGGTAAAGGTCGGTATTGCCTAACGTGTCCTTAATCGTCGCGCCAGTCTGCTCCTTCTTCTTCTCGCAAACTGTGTCTGCTGCGTCGCCCACTGTCAGGTCCAGCAAACGACTGGGTACCAGTATTGTTTCTTCCATTTCGTTCACCGTGCGCACGAATGTCTCCATGCTCTTCAATATGCTCGAGTTACTGAACTCTGGTTCTTCGTGTCTTGCGATTCTACGCAGACTGCTCCTGAAACAAACGAGGACATTAGTGTTTTGATCGTTGATTTTCAAAGTTGTATTATTTTCAATTCGATGATTGAATTTGCTTTTTCGACATTACACTGACAGAAAAATGTTTGGCTCTTCCAACTATATTAAATAGTTGTTGGAAATTGTTAAATAAACTACAAATTTTGCTTAGAGCAGCTAAATTCTAGTTGAATTAACAATCTGCTAATTAAACGAACAATTTACATGGTTGGCTCAACTACGGAATATGGTTGGCCGTATTCAACTATGAATATAGTTGAGCCAACTATATGCTGATTGTGCACACTATCATTTTTCTGAGTGTAGAAATCGTGTAGCAAAGGTAAATAGTATTAAATATAATAATTTAGTATATTTTTATTGATTTTATAAAACTTGTTTCCTTTTTTCACTTCAGTTTAATAATTTATTATAGACGAAAAAAAAAGGTATTAGCAAAGCAAAAAATTCTGAATGTCAACAATGCGGAAGATGAATATACTTGAATATTATCAAGTTTAAAAGCCTAATAAATAAATTTTTATATCGATTGTCAATTGTTTCCGGCATAAGTTCACAGGGTGCGCTGTGAATGAATATTCGTGGGATTATTTGCCATTCAAAAATGCGCTTAACCCGGCATGCTCGATGTGCCCCGGATCACAAACATTGTATGTTAATGGAAAAAAGTCGAAGCCAAACTACAGCCAATCTCTCACTTTACGTCAACTTATTTTCCATTAATCGTTACTCAACTTGATGTTTTCACCATTTATTCATACGAATTCCGATTTCCAAATGTTTCAACGACTCATCGCGAAGAAACTAATAATTTTCAACAATTATTCCTCGCAATTTGTAAACATCCTATAAATCGTGTTTTCGATTGCAAGTCCCGCGTCATGGTCGAAGGTTTTGTGTACATTATACGATTCGCTGCATATTTAAGCACGCCAATTCATCAAAGGTATCCAAACTTTTGACTGCGAATTATAATTTGGCGTTACGTGAATGTGTAAGGCTATATATTAGCTTTTTACGACGTTTTCGCTTCTCATTTCATTTGATTTGTATCTGTTTGTTGTAGCATCAATTAATGCAATTGATACTCTTGAAACTTTGAATTTATCGAAATGCTTTAGACAAACACGTTTAGAACGTGTTGCAAATTTTACTGAAATACCTAAATAATTGTAGAAATTTATTAAAACTTTTGAAATATTTTATGTGTATCGAAAAACGTTTTCCTTAGCGTTGAATAATCATTTTTCGAAGTTAATGAGTCTTTTCGCAGTGATATCGTTGTATCATATGAGTATTACATGCGACTTGTAATTTTCGTCTCAGTGTGATAGAAATACAACAAATATATTCTTCGTCACATGTGTATGTATAATCCATACCACGCCTGTGTTACATGTTAATTTTGTTGCAATTTTTATCTGTTTTTATCTTTTAATTAACAGCATGTATTAAAATATATCAGTAAACGAGTGATGCAGATGCATGCGATATACTTGTGATACACGTGTGACATCACACCATTGTTACAGCGATATTAAAGTAGAACTTTTTGTTACTTAAAAGAAACAATTTAAAGTAATACGAAATTAAAACAAAAGTCCAAATTGTAACAAATTTTGTATTATTACATAATATAAAACACATTATCTACTTTCTCTTTTCAAGCGTGGCGTGATTTATTAAATTAATAAAACATTGGGTGATTAGTATTATTGCCTTCTTATCTTCTATACAAAACAATACAAAAATGTAAAAAAAAAAAAAATAATCAACAAAATTAAAGAGTAAAGTTTATTCCAGTGCGTCCGTACCGACGAGAATACTTGAGGCGTTTGTATTCTCGACGAGGACCATATTGTGCAATGAGATTATTCAATTCAGAAGACAACACCTTGCTCACATTCTTGTCGCAACCAGAACTCAGTGATGTCGTACTCATCGACGATCGTTCCCTCTCGAAAATATCTAATTCACGCATGAAGAGTCATCGTGAAGTTACGTCTTTTAGATATTGCTTTTTTGAACGAAAATTTGAAAAATAAAACACGCTCTTTCATGCACAAAAAAAAACACAATTTTTGTCGAGAACTTTTAAAGCTTTTTCGAATACAATCTTTGACAATTTTCGTCAAAGTTATTTTACTCACGAAATATTTTTCCGGACTCAGAACAAACCGTAAAAAAAGCGTTTAGAAAAATTGTTTATTTTACAAATTTAAGTTTAAAGAATAGTTTGGGTTAAAAAGATAGTCAACGTTACGTTCAATTTAAAAGACGCAGTTGTATTCGGTTTTTTTTTTTTTTTTTTTTCAACAGAATAACTGAAATAATTTAAAGTAACGTAAAAATGTTATTAAACGTATAAATAAAAAGTAGGAAAAGACGTTGCTCGCTATTAAGCGATAAATCGAATAAAATGTGAACATATTATGACATCAATGATATCTATGATGCCTATCGCTAGAGAAAGTAAAGGCCGTGTTGGCGACGTTGATAATCTCGGCCTGACATGACCATAACTAAGTAAACGGAGAACCTGTACGTAAGCTTTCCCGCCAGTTTCCGTGTAACGCGATTAATCCGTACTTAAATAAGAAAATAATGGAACTTAATCTCCAGGTTCGAGAAACGAGGTAATAGTCAAGCAAACGTTCCGTGGGGTAATGCTTGAATGGGTGACGGTTAGGCATTTTTTAAAAACTGCACTTCTTTCATAGTAAATGAATCTCTTGAATGTTAATTAATCACACGTATCAATAAATAATACAGCATTTCGTTATTCAGTGAACGCGTTTATTAACTTGAACATTTATTTGCATATAACATTAATATATTGGTTGTATATTGTTTACAAACTTAAATTACTCAATCGATCGTACTACATTGATATTGATATTAGTCTTTCCAATTTGTGCATTGATTTTATCTTAATGTTACTTGTTCCATATCAATGTTTGATGAGGACACGTCAAAACGATCATACGTATGGCGCATGCTGTGTATATATAAGCTGTAATCTTGCTAATTGTAACCAATCGCGGTTGATAAATATATTTTTGGTGTCAATTTTTTGTGTTGTGCTGATGAAATGCAAACACGTGCCAAACCAGTGTAAGCTATTTATAATTTATCATACGTTAATCAAACCGTATCAATCAAAATGGAATTGAATTGTATACTCAATTTGTAAGATACAAATTCTAAAAGTTTTTTGACCAGGGTTCGAAATGCACGAGGAGAAAAACCGCCGATGAATCAAAAACACGTTCATAATAGATGTCAAAACAATAACAAGATCTTTGTGATAAAAAACGATTGTTTATGAAACTTTTGTTGTTAGATTAGAAATAACATTGATCAAAAGCGTTTGCTTTTTAATTAAGGAGATGTTTGTTGTTTTAAAAACCAACGTCCTGTTACTAATTTGATATGATATCTAATAATGTATAATTAGATTTATCGAGCATATCTGGATATTTTGCGTCAATTAACTCTTCAGTTAATTCGGTAATCTTTTAATCTGATTTTCGGTTCAATTAGTAATCAATAATTATTCATTTGCATGAATTAAGTTATATCTACATCTATAACATTATAACTATGCACTTTTATTAAAGTATGTATTTGTAACAAAATTATATTATGACGATTATTACGGTTTACTGGAGGTTTCACTGTAGTTGCGTTCAAATAC
>JABFOV010006918.1:0-10062 GCA_022817685.1 Aradophagus sp. ZL-2020
AAATCTAATCCATGAACGATTTCCAACAAGAAATCGTCCTGAGTAGTTTCTTTCAAAAAAGATCTTGACAGCAAGTCTGCAATAAAAATACTTTTCCCCGACAAATATTCAACATTCAATTTATATTACAATAATCTAAGTTTTAAACGTTGCAATCTCGCTGTTACTTTATGGACGTCTCGATTTATTATAGACACAATGGGTTTGTGATCAGTCTGTACTCTAATTTACCGACCATAAATGAACTGATGAAATTTTTCGTAGGCAAAGCAGATTGCCAAAAATTCCTTTTCTATTTGCGGATACCGTTTTTCAGCTTCATTTAAACTACTCGATGCAAAAGCTATTGGTTGACCATTTTGCATCAGACATGCCCACAATCCATTTTGAGAGGCATCAGCCTGAATGGTACTTTGCAATTTTGCATCAAACAAATTCAAAGTTGGAATATTTGCTATTTTATATTTTAACAATTCAAATGCTTTAGTCTGATCACAACCCCAATGCCATTCGACCGATTTTTTAATTAGTTCCCTTAATGGGCTCGTTAACTCTGCTACTTTTGGAATAAAATTTGATTAATAATTGACCATACCAAGTATTCTCATGAGCTCTTTTTTATTTTTTGGTTCTTCTAATTGTAACACAGCTTTAACATAAGCCTCATCAGGTCGCATTCCTGATTTGTCAAATTTAAAACCCAAATATTTAACCTCTCCAACTTTATATTGGATTTTGTTTTTATTAAATTTTACCTTATTCTCTCTGGCTCTTTTTGTTACTTTTTCCAGAATTAAATCATGTTCTTTGTCATCAACTGCCGCAATTATTATGTCGTCGAAATAAATACCAATTCCTTCAATGTCTCCAAATATTCTCTCATTCATACTCTGAAACACTTCTGGTGCCATGCTAATGCCAAATGCTAACCTCAAGTACCTATATTTGCCAAACGGAGTGATAAAAGTGCATAAATCAGCACTCCCATCATCTAATTTGACTTGATGAAAACCGTCCTTCATATCTAGAACAGTAAATAATTTTTTACCAGTTAATTTTAAGGTTAGCTCCTCTCTCGTAGGAATCGGGAACTTTTGAGACTTAAGGCTATTATTCAAATTACATGGATCTAAGCAAATCCGCAACGCTTTATTTGGTTTTTCCACTATAACAATGTTATTTACCCACTCGGTCGGATAATCAATCTTCTCAATAATTCCCTGATTCTCGAGATTAATGAGTGTTTACCTTCTTTAAGTTCCAACTTGTAACTCCATGGATATTCTCCAATACCCGTGAACAGATCTTCATTACATTTTACAAATTCATCTTTACTTTTAAACTCACGGATTACTTCAATGCTATTAGCGACAGCCACTTTTCGTTCAATCAACTTCAACTTCACGCAAGTTTCCAACCCCAATATTGGAACACTCTTCAAATCTACAATATAAAATTTTAATATATGAGATGAGCCTTATATCATAACAGGAATGTAAACATAACCTAAAACATTACATTTGTTTCTTGTATAACTAAAAATTGATACATTAGTCGAATGAATTACTGGCGTTGTAACAAATTTTAAATCTTTAAAAACAATATATGGCAAAATATTACAATCTGCGCCAGTGTCAATTTTAAAATTTATAATAGAGTTCCCTATCCGTACTTTTTCAACCCAAAAATTACTTGTAACTACTTTTTCCACAGAATCTACAAAAAAGTTATTTACATCGTTATCTTCACAGTTAATTTCTCTCACAATCTTTTGATAATCATTACGAAATTTACAACCACTTGAAAAGTGATTAAGCTTACCACAGATATTACATTTTTTACCATACGCAAAACAACTTCCTTTTACATGTCGCCTATTACATTTTTTACATTGATAATCCTCTTGTCTCAGATTCGATGCATCCGTGCCCTTGACAAATCTTGACCTGGAGATGGCGTCTACGTTACTCGTTGATGGCTTCCAGTCAGTCTCTTGGATATTACGCTGTTGTAGTTCACTTATCTCTGCTGCTCTACAGTTGTCAATAGTAGTTTTTAAATCAATCCCAGGGACCCTCAGCAACCTCTGCTGCAACGCTGGATCATTAATGGCAAGGATAAGTCTGTCCCTCAACAATGACTCCTCCTGGTCGCCGAACTCGCACCTCTTGATGAGCTTCCGAAGATCAGTCAAAAACAAATCAAATGTCTCACCTTGCTGTTGCACTCGCATAAAAAATTTATGACGTTCGACAACAACATTAATACGAGGCTTGACATATTCTTCAAAAGCTTTAAATACCTTCTCCAAGATTAAATCTTCTGGCGATAGTTCAAATGTATTATAAAGTTCTAGCGCCTCTTCTCCCATGCAATTCAGACAGATTGCAACTTTACGTGATTCTGAGGCTTTTGTTTTATTTGTAGCCTCTAGATAAATTTGAAGTCTTTGTTTAAATTTTGTTAAATTATTTACTGCATCCTCGTTCAAATTTAATATAACCAAACCAAATATAGCAAATATACTCGTCTTGTGCACTTTTACAATAGTGCTTTTTTACTCCTGACACCATGTAATGTTTGTGTTATTCAGGATGCTAATAAAATACTTGGATTAACTTGTATATAACAGTATATATATATTTTATTATGAGCACGTACTAATCTTAAAGAGGGCACGAATCACAGTGCATGTCTAATTAACCTAGCTTTGTTTACATTTAAGCGCGTCATTCAAACCTACTTCATCACAATGCCAATGTGGTATTCTTGAGGAAGTAATGTATTATCTCCGCAAAGCAAACGCGGACCCCCTGCAATCGTTATGCGAAACCTTTGCGGAACGAATGCGGCACCGTTGTAAAAAAATAGCAGAATTGTTGCGGTAAAAATGCGGCATCTATACGAAGAAATTGCGGAATAACCGCGAATGAAATGCGGTACCGCTGTAAAAGAATTGCAGAATGGTCATCATGAAAATGCGGCATTCATATAAAGAAATTGCGGAATTTTTGCGAGGGAAATGTGGTACCACTGTAAAAGAATAGCCAGAATTGTTGCGGTAAGAATACGGTATCCATACAAAGAAATTGCGGAATTTTTGCGGAGGAAATGCGGTACCGCTGTAAAAGAATTGCGGCTCATTGCTAAAAATGCAGTATAGTTGCAAATATATTGCGGTATCGTTGCGCAGAACATATTGTACTGATGAAAGAGGCCTGGAAAACAGTCACGGAATCATTTAAATAGGAATTGATCAATTTCTGTGGTACAAATGGGGCATTGCCATTAATTCAAGTGCTGTGTTGTAAAAAGAAAAAGTCATTAAATTTGGTTGAAATATATTATTCGATCAAATATCAACTATACAATTAAATTTATCCAACCAACGTTTGTTCTCTGCGTGAAAAGAATATCAAACAATTAGACTTTATAAATAGTTATTATTATGCATAATTGTACATTAAAAATAGTAAAACCTAATAACATACAGATTAATATATATATATTTTCACAATTTGTAACAAATGGCACTTTAATTATTTTTCTCTTGACACTACTCAGAGAAATATTTTTTTCTGCTGATATATTACTATTACAAACTACGCAAATACCAACGTGCATGGAATCACAAGGAGAATGAAATAATGGTTGGTATTTTACATACTTTTGTACAGTAAGATGTACTTCTTTATCAACAAGGTAGATCTTTTTTACGTGAACAATTAACTTATCACTCAACATACATGTATTATCTTTACACGAAAGGCCTACTTCATAGTTTTCCATTTGAACAGCTATTATTTTTTTGTGTGTTTTTTGGTTCTCGAAATTCTTCATACTGCTGTTCTTCTATAATTCTATTTAACAATTGTTGCAAACTGGTATCATTAGGTGTGTTATATTCACTGGGAAGGTCAAGCAAATGTATCAGACCGCTTTACAAGATCGACCGTGTTTTATTAACGTATACCAAATACAAATAAAGTCAAAATACTGGACGGGCGAGCGGTTTCCGCGGCTTCGAAACTAACACGACGGCGTAGTTCTCGTAACGCGTCTTCCAACGATACCGCTCCTCGATCCCGGATACTCGCGTCTCGACTCTAGCCTCGAGGGAGGGCGCCTATCTCCCCGCGCGTCAACCGTGCGGCTACCTCCACGAACTCTCGCCGACTGCGACGAACCTCGCCCGTTTTCCCATTTCGTTTTCCCAGCCCGCTGTCACGTGACGTCTCTAACTCATTACCAACCTAATTTACATTTTTAATTGTGGTCAGACTTCACATCCTAACAGGTGTTATTTTTTTCTTTATTTTTTGCATTTCATTTTCAAAGATAAAAGCACTGTAATTTTGTAGCTTACCAAACTTTAAAACATCTTCAGACAAATGTAACAAATTATGTACGTTGTAAGACAAATATTCTTCACCAAAGAAACGAGAAAATTTTGAAATATATTTTTTTAATAAAACATGCGCAAATTGTATTTAATAATCTACTTAAAACAGAAATTACATGTGTAATGATTGATTCAATGATTTGTAAAAGTAATTACATTAATTACGTTATTCTTCCGATAATGTAATATCAAATGATTTTTTAAACTTGTAAGATGAACAATTTTTTTATATGTTTAACATTTACTTAAAATTTTTGTCGGGTATTTAAAAACATTTTCAAAATGCGATAAACATGTAATCCATAATAATTCCTGATAACTCAATTTTTGTGTTTACATAAAGTTAGCATGAATTTAACACAAAATTAATGAAAATCAAAGACCGCTAATTACATTACTTTGATGCTGAATTCATGTTTACTCTGCGTAAACGCAAAAGTTGTGTTATCAGGGATGCCGTTAAAAGTATTACGTGATAACAAAAGAAACACTAATAGTGGTGCAAGTACATAATTTAAGTAAATCTAACGTGGAAGTTCCAAATTCTCTTGTCGTCTTTGCATTCGTACTTCATGCCGTTTTAAACGAGTTTCCGCATAATTGAACCACATTTTAATATGATCTTTAACTTCTGTTGTTTCTTGAAATATGCTAAACGTTGTTTCTGAAATGTAGATAAAATAAATTGCATTATACATTCAAATTTGACTTAAAATAATAGTTTTACACGTAAACAAATATCATTGATTGAAACAATAAAAACTTCCATAGAATTATACTACAAAAGTCGCATCGTTTAATTCCATGAGTGCCACTATTTTATCCTAAAACATTCATGAAGAAACATTCAAACCATGCAACCTTCATAGGTTCGATGGGCCATGAAGTGATTTAATGAATACCGCCGGATAAAATGATAGCACTCATACACTGCAACAACAAGTGTCTTATATGAAGATGTTTAGACATTTACAAATGTCTTTCCTATGAAAAGTGCCCTGTAGTAAGACACTTTTAGTGTCTTTTGAATGTGTCTTCCAAGAAGAGACCTAAAAGATACTTGTTTTTTCAGTGATGGAATCAAACTACCCGCGCGGAAAAGTTACAAGTCTGGATCACAAGCGCGAGCCAGCCTCTTGCCAGATATATGCCATGTCGTTGCCAGACAAAATAATCTGGCAACAGTATGGCATCTGTCTGGCAAAAGGCTGGTTCGCGCTTGTGATCCAGACTTGATATCAGACTCATGCCAAACTTATGCCAAACTAATGCCGGACATGTTTTTCCACTCGGGTATGAGACTTTCACATTATAATATAATATTATAATATAATGATAAAATATTATATATCATATTATAATATAATAACTATGTGACATTAGTAAATGTTACACAAATGCAAAAGAAAAATAATATTATCTTTGTACAAGAAGTATAATTCACATTCACGTGACACTGGCAGAAAAATCGTGATTCTCATGTGAAAGGAATATGAAACACGTATAAGGCGATATTACACTATTATATTACTCTATTACATCCATTTCATCCTATGACATTCTCTATTTTGTAATTCGCAACAGAAAAATACTGATCTGCTTGTATTATTAATTTATAAATGTGTATTAAAAAAACAATGCACCTAGTATTATTGTAATTGTCAGAAGATCTTTTACCGCCATATTGTTATGGCACAATCCTGCCCATGTAAGTTTTGCAGCACATTCTTTGGAAAATGTAGCCTCTAAAGCATTATAAGTTAAAGCTTTACAATCTCCGCCTTTTTTGCGTATCATGTATTTCTGGAAAAAGAAAACAAATATAAATTATAATTTACATTAATGCAGTTTTTATATGGTATCTTCGAGCAACATTCAGAGAAAATATTAATAAAGAACACACTTATGTAGGCTGCATTGTCTATGAATGTTAATCGAAGATGCCTCTAGTATCATTTTGTCTACTTTTGTTATTATATAATGGTAACACTAAAGATATAACAATGAGGTATACTTTGAGACAGTAAAAGTATAGACAGATGATGGGGAAATAGAATTTTCATACTCTTGAAATAGAGTTAAATGAAGGATATTTTGTATACATTTTTTTAATGAATAGAGGAATCATTATAAGTAATATCAGACTGTTGTAACAAATGAGGCTATTTTACAATGAAGATAATTTTGAAATGTCAACTTACAAACTCAACGCATTCCGCTTTTTGCAAAGCTTGCTCCCATGCATGAATATCACCAACGTTTTTTATAGGCAAATATTGTTTTATTAAATGTTGACTTATATTCGATGTTTTTCTTTCCATGTTATTCAATCTACTCTGAAGACTGTTTAGTTCCAATTCCATACGGACATACTTCTGTGCTAAGGCATGGGTTATTTCTAAAATGCATATACATAACAAATGATAAAATAAAAAAATAATAGGAAATAGTACATTACTTAACTAGTGGGAGAAAAACGTTTTCCACGAGTTGAGTACTGAACTTTACCTTATGAAAGATAGAAATGCCAACTTCTCCCACGAGTGACGAAGTCACGAGTGGAAGAAGTTGGCATTTTTCCCTCTATTCCTTATCTCTAACCCTCCCTTACCCCTAAGGTAAAATATCGTACTCAATCCATGGCACAAACTCGCCTTCGGCTCATTCTGGCAATCTGACACTCGTTTACATTATTTTATCTCACTCAGTGGAAAAAATGCTACTGTCTCCCACTCCTGTCTTCGTCACTCGTGTAAAAAATTAACATTTCTGCCATACTTTGTAAGGTAAAACATCGAACTCAACTGGTGATGGGAAGCAATGTCGGGTTGTGTCGAGTTGACATTATTTTTTCTCACTTGTTAAGGAATATATACTGTAAAACAAGTTCATCATGTTATAAAAATATACTAACTATAAAAAAACATTGATAAGACATGGAGAAAAGTAGTGAAATTAAATTTTAGAAAGGGTTTTTAGATTATACACACAAATCTTTATTTTTCTTACTTTAGTTTTTGCTTTCACCACCTCCAAACCATTGGTTTGCTGCATGATTTCTACACTGTAAAAAAAGAATGTAAAATTACACTAGATATCATGTAAAATTACAGTAAAAGTGTAAAAGCTAACCAATGAAATCGTTGCTTTTCAAAAGGAAGCAATTTCATTGGTTAGCTTTTACACTTTTACTGTTATTTTACATTCTTTTTTTACAGTGTACCTTTTTCTGGAGCAAAACAGATTAATTCATAGGGTTTTCAAAAATACACTTAAGTTTTTTTCATGATTCAACTGCCAAAATAAATTTTTTTCATTAATATTCACTCCCATGCAACTTTAGAATTGATTATATTTGAATTAAATTAATAATTGTGACACATATGATAAAATTTGTGCAGATATCAGTTAAAAATGATAAAAAATTATCTACTTTAATATTTATTTACATTCTATAACTGTTAAGATGATTCTGTTTGCAAACATTTGTTTTAAAACAGGAAAAATTTAATTTACGAATTTTTGTATCAATTATTGTTGTTAACTTTTATTGTTTTTGTTTTGCGGATATTTGTGATTCCAAAAAGCGCTAAGAAGAGTTATATTTAAATTACGCTACCAATAGAATTATTGAGTTGAATAGCAGGTGGCACTTGCTGACGTGCGTTTAAATGATCAAGTTGGACCATAACATTAGCATTCATATTATTGTTCAAAAATGTAGATGATTTTCCAAAACATTCTGTTAAATAATACACTACTATTATTATACAAATATAGTACATTACGTTACAAGGGCAAGAAGTACGCGATTACACACGAGTGGGAAGTTGGAAACACGAGACGAGGCGAGAGCCCGAGCCGCAGTCGAGCTTTTTGTAGAGAATCTGTAAAATTGTGTTATAACATTTTATTAATTGTAATATTTCTTTAGTGAACATATCATTTCTTACAAATATGCACACTGCTTTTAATTTACTCGACCTCGTCTCGTGTTTCCAACTTCCCACTCGTGTGTAATTGCGTAATTACCGCCCTTGTAACGTAATGTACTAATATATATAATATTAACTTATACTTATAATACAAATTATTGTATTTTAAATTACATTTTTTTATGAAAATCAAAAAAAATATTTTTTGTGTTTGTCAATAAAGTCGAGATACTTCTCTGGGGATCTATTCTGTCAAAGAAGCTCGATGCAAGCAATGTTTTCTCAACATATTATATTGACAACAGTTTTTTTGACAGTAGAAACGTTTAGAAAAACGTTGTTCGCGTTGAGTTAATTTACAGAATAATTTTCAGAATAATATGGCGTATTCGAACAGCCACATTGTTTTGTATTGATTAATATAAAGGACGCATTTATGTAGATTGTACTGTCTGCCATTTATATTAATATATGTTAGAGTTTTGAGGGCGCGGGAAGGTGACCGCTTTGTTCTCGAATGGAAGACCGGATTTTCAGACGTATTTTCCCTTCTTGCTTGATATGGAAACTCTTGGAGGAAGCGAAGAAGGTACACACTCCTTGGCAGCCGCGGTTAGCCCGAGGTATTCGGCTTCGATGCTCGACAACGCAACCGTGCGCTGCTTTCTCGACTACCAGATTACAGTGATCTTACTGAAGATGAATGGGTATCCTGTGTACGACATACGAGTCAAAAAGAGCTCTGAGCCTGGCGACTGTCCAGAAAGCGTTCTGGAAATCCACCCCTGGCACCTGAGTGAAGTGGCGACGATTCGTGTCTTGCGAAGATGGTAACATCTACACTTTGTTTAAAGATTTATTATTTTGTTTATTTATTTACATATGGCAATAGTAAGTCTATTTTATTTTATATTATAACATATATTTTATATTATACTATATCATTTTATTTTATATTATATATATTATTTGTTGTATATTATATTCTTTTTCGATATTATTAGAGTGAAATGTGAAATCAAATTTTATGAGATGAAAAAAACATTGTTTGATATGGTATTAGAAGGTTGATAATTATAAGTTTAGAGATTTGAGTATGTAAAAACTTCAATACATTTATTTTATTCAATTGAATAATAAATTCAATTATGTTGTATTGAAATTAATGAAATTCGGAACCTCAATCTCTAGTTTGCAGATGTCGTTATGTTTTACCTTATTAATACCAATAATCAAGGTACGTCATTAAACAAAAGAATAAATAAATAAATGACCTACCTTGTCGCTGTTCAATTTTTAGATCCGGCCAGTCAAAGTTTATAGACTGAATTTTATTCTGTTAATTAATATAATCTCAAGAAATGAAATTCTTTTAATTTAAAGAAAAGAAAGTTTAATACTTAAATTACTATGTAAATAAATTGTCTCGATCTCACGCAAAGTGAGAGAGATAGAAAGACTTGTTTAAGGGTTTATGAAATAAATAAGCTTGAGCCAGATAGGAAAACAAATATTCTGATTTATTAAATTATATTATAAAGTTAAGAATTGTAAGGCGCTTGCCTTAGCGACCGATATGCCCTATGAGTTTCGAATGAAACACGCGAATATTATAAAAATTGGGAAACCAAACCAAACATCACAGTCCTGAAAAGGGAGTCAGTCAAAAGTAATTTGTGGTGCCCACAATTACTTAAGGATGTTTAACTCATTCAACCCTAAACG